>CANPUZ010000312.1:0-66287 GCA_947579665.1 Sympetrum striolatum
AATTTTTTGATAAAATGATGAAGAAAAACGAGTAAATTGAGGTATGAATCAAAATTTCGCGATAAATATCCGTTTTCGTCCCTTTTTTCGGTCATTTTTTGATAAAATGATGAAGAAAAACGAGTAAATTGAGGTATGAATCAAAATTTCGCGGAAATATCCGTTTTCGTCCCTTTTTTCGCTAATTTTTTGATAAAATGATGAAGAAAAACGAGTAAATTGAGGTATGAATCAAAATTTTGCAAAAAAATATCCGTTTTCCGTCCCTTTTTTTTCGGTAATTTCTTGATAAAATGATGAAGAAAAACGAGTAAATTGAGGTATGAATCAAAATTTCGTGAAAAATATCTGTTTTCGTCCCTTTTTTTCGGTCATTTTTTTGATAAAATGATGAAGAAAAACGAGTAAATTGAGGTATGAATCAAAATTTCGCGGAAAATATCCGTTTTCGTCCCTTTTTTCGGTAATTTCATGATAAAATTATGAAGAAAAACGAGTAAATTGAGGTATGAATCAAAATTTTGCAAAAAAATATCCGTTTTCGTCCCTTTTTTTCGGTAATTTCTTGATAAAATGATGAAGAAAAACGAGTAAATTGAGGTATGAATCAAAATTTCGTGAAAAATATCCGTTTTCGTCCCTTTTTTCGGTCATTTTTTTGATAAAATGATGAAGAAAAAACGAGTAAATTGAGGTATGAATCAAAATTTCGCGAAAAATATCCGTTTTCCGCCCCCTTTTTTTCGGTAATTTTTTGATAAAATGATGAAGAAAAACGAGTAAATTGAGGTATGAATCAAAATTTTGCAAAAAATATCCGTTTTCGTCCCTTTTTTTCGGTAATTTCTTGATAAAATGATGAAGAAAAACGAGTAAATTGAGGTATGAATCAAAATTTTGCAAAAATATCCGTTTTCGTCCCTTTTTTCGGTAATTTCATGATAAAATGATGAAGAAAAACGAGTAAATTGAGGTATGAATCAAAATTTCGCGAAAAATATCCGTTTTCGTCCCTTTTTTCGGTCATTTTTTGATAAAATGATGAAGAAAAACGAGTAAATTGAGGTATGAATCAAAATTTTGCAAAAAATATACGTTTTCGTCCCTTTTTTTCGGTAATTTTTTGATAAAATGATGAAGAAAAACGAGTAAATTGAGGTATGAATCAAAATTTTGCAAAAAATATCCGTTTTCGTCCCTTTTTTCGGTAATTTTTTGATAAAATGATGAAGAAAAACGAGTAAATTAAGGTATGAATCAAAATTTTGCAAAAAATATCCGTTTTCGTCCCTTTTTTTTCGGTAATTTATTGATAAAATGATGAAGAAAAAACGAGTAAATTGAGGTATGAATCAAAATTTCGCGAAAAATATTCGTTTTCGTCCCTTTTTTTCGGTAATTTTTTGATAAAATGATGAAGAAAAACGATAAAATTGAGGTATGAATCAAAATTTCGCGAAAAATATTCGTTTTCGTCCCTTTTTCGGTAATTTCTAGATAAAATGATGAAGAAAAACGAGTAAATTGAAGTATGAATCAAAATTTTGCAAAAAATATCCGTTTTCGTCCCTTTTTTTCGGTAATTTTTTGATAAAATGATGAAGAAAAACGAGTAAATTGAGGTATGAATCAAAATTTCGCGATAAATATCCGTTTTCCGTCCCTTTTTTCGGTAATTTTTTGATAAAATGATGAAGAAAAACGAGTAAATTGAGGTATGAATCAAAATTTTGCAAAAAATATCCGTTTTCGTCCCTTTTTTCGGTAATTTTTTGATAAAATGATGAAGAAAAACGAGTAAATTGAGGTATGAATCAAAATTTCTCGAAAAATATCCGTTTCTTCGTCCCTTTTTTTCGGTCATTTTTTGATAAAATGATGAAGAAAAACGAGTAAATTGAGGTATGAATCAAAAATTTCGGGATAAATATCCGTTTTCGTCCCTTTTTTTCGGTAATTTTTTGATAAAATGATGAAGAAAAACGAGTAAATTGAGGTATGAATCAAAATTTCGCGGAAAATATCCGTTTTCGTCCCTTTTTTTTCGCTAATTTTTTGATAAAATGATGAAGAAAAACGAGTAAATTGAGGTATGAATCAAAATTTTGCAAAAAATATCCGTTTTCCGTCCCTTTTTTTCGGTAAATTTCTTGATAAAATGATGAAGAAAAAACGAGTAAATTGAGGTATGAATCAAAATTTCGTGAAAAATATCTGTTTTCGTCCCTTTTTTTTCGGTCATTTTTTGATAAAATGATGAAGAAAAACGAGTAAATTGAGGTATGAATCAAAATTTCGCGAAAAATATCCGTTTTCCGTCCCTTTTTTTCGGTAATTTTTTGATAAAATGATGAAGAAATACGAGTAAATTGAGGTATGAATCAAAATTTTGCAAAAAATATCCGTTTTCGTCCCTTTTTTCGGTAATTTCTTGATAAAATGATAAAGAAAAACGAGTAAATTGAGGTGTGAATCAAAATTTTGCAAAAATATCCGTTTTCGTCCCTTTTTTCGGAAATTTCATGATAAAATGATGAAGAAAAACGAGTAAATTGAGGTATGAATCAAAATTTCGCGAAAAATATCCGTTTTCCGTCCCTACTTTCGGTAATTTCTTGATAAAATGATGAAGAAAAACGAGTAAATTGAGGTATGAATCAAAATTTTGCAAAAAATATCCGTTTTCGTCCCTTTTTTTTCGGTAATTTTTTGATAAAATGATGAAGAAAAACGAGTAAATTGAGGTATGAATCAAAATTTTGCAAAAAATATCCGTTTTCGTCCCTTTTTTTCGGTCATTTTTTGATAAAATGATGAAGAAAAAACGAGTAAATTGAGGTATGAATCAAAATTTCTCGAAAAATATCCGTTTCTCGTCCCTTTTTTCGGTCATTTTTTGATAAAATGATGAAGAAAAACGAGTAAATTGAGGTATGAATCAAAATTTTGCAAAAAATATCCGTTTTCGTCCCTTTTTTCGGTAATTTTTTGATAAAATGATGAAGAGAAACGATTAAATTGAGGTATGAATCAAAATTTCACGAAAAATATTCGTTTTCGTCCCTTTTTTCGGTAATTTCTAGATAAAATGATGAAGAAAAACGAGTAAATTGAAGTATGAATCAAAATTTTGCAAAAAATATCCGTTTTCGTCCCTTTTTTCGGTAATTTTTTGATAAAATGATGAAGAAAATCGAGTAAATTGAGGTATGAATCAAAATTTCGCGATAAATATCCGTTTTCGTCCCTTTTTTCGGTAATTTTTTGATAAAATGATGAAGAAAAAACGAGTAAATTGAGGTATGAATCAAAATTTTGCAAAAAATATCCGTTTTCCGTCCCTTTTTTTCGGTAATTTCATGATAAAATGATGAAGAAAAAACGAGTAAATTGAGGTATGAATCAAAATTTCGCGAAAAATATCCGTTTTCGTCCCTTTTTTTCGGTCATTTTTTGATAAAATGATGAAGAAAAACGAGTAAATTGAGGTATGAATCAAAATTTCGCGAAAAATATCCGTTTTCGTCCCCTTTTTTCGGTCATTTTTTGATAAAATGATGAAGAAAAAACGAGTAAATTGAGGTATGAATCAAAATTTCGCGAAAAATATCCGTTTTCGTCCCTTTTTTTTCGGTAATTTCATGATAAAATGATGAAGAAAAACGAGTAAATTGAGGTATGAATCAAAATTTTGCAAAAAATATCCGTTTTTCCGTCCCTTTTTTTCGGTAATTTCTTGATAAAATGATGAAGAAAAACGAGTAAATTGAGGTATGAATCAAAATTTCGCGAAAAATATCCGTTTTCGTCCCTTTTTTCGGTCATTTTTTGATAAAATGATGAAGAAAAACGAGTAAATTGAGGTATGAATCAAAATTTCGCGGAAAATATCCGTTTTCCGTCCCTTTTTTTCGGTAATTTCATGATAAAATTATGAAGAAAAACGAGTAAATTGAGGTATGAATCAAAATTTTGCAAAAAATATCCGTTTTCGTCCCTTTTTTTCGGTAATTTCTTGATAAAATGATGAAGAAAAAACGAGTAAATTGAGGTATGAATCAAAATTTCGTGAAAAATATCCGTTTTCGTCCCTCTTTTTTTCGGTCATTTTTTGATAAAATGATGAAGAAAAACGAGTAAATTGAGGTATGAATCAAAATTTCGCGAAAAATATCCGTTTTCCGCCCCTTTTTTTCGGTAATTTTTTGATAAAATGATGAAGAAAAACGAGTAAATTGAGGTATGAATCAAAATTTTGCAAAAAATATCCGTTTTCGTCCCTTTTTTTCGGTAATTTCTTGATAAAATGATGAAGAAAAACGAGTAAATTGAGGTATGAATCAAAATTTTGCAAAAATATCCGTTTTTCGTCCCTTTTTTTCGGTAATTTCATGATAAAATGATGAAGAAAAAACGAGTAAATTGAGGTATGAATCAAAATTTCGCGAAAAATATCCGTTTTCGTCCCTTTTTTTCGGTCATTTTTTGATAAAATGATGAAGAAAAAACGAGTAAATTGAGGTATGAATCAAAATTTCGCGAAAAATATCCGTTTTCGTCCCTTTTTTTCGGACATTTTTTGATAAAATGATGAAGAAAAACGAGTAAATTGAGGTATAAATCAAAATTTCGCGGAAAATATCCGTTTTCGTCCCTTTTTTTTCGGTAATTTCATGATAAAATTATGAAGAAAAACGAGTAAATTGAGGTATGAATCAAAATTTTGCAAAAAATATCCGTTTTCGTCCCTTTTTTCGGTAATTTCTTGATAAAATGATGAAGAAAAACGAGTAAAATTGAGGTATGAATCAAAATTTCGTGAAAAATATCCGTTTTCGTCCCTTTTTTTCGGTCATTTTTTGATAAAATGATGAAGAAAAAACGAGTAAATTGAGGTATGAATCAAAATTTCGCGAAAAATATCCGTTTTCGTCCCTTTTTTCGGTAATTTCTTGATAAAATGATGAAGAAAAACGAGTAAATTGAGGTATGAATCAAAATTTTGCAAAAAATATCCGTTTTCGTCCCTTTATTCGGTAATTTTTTGATAAAATGATGAAGAAAAACGAGTAAATGAAGGTATGAATCAAAATTTTGCAAAAAATATCCGTTTTCGTCCCTTTTTTTCGGTAATTTTTTGATAAAATGATGAAGAAAAACGAGTAAATTGAGGTATGAATCAAAATTTTGCAAAAAATATCCGTTTCTCGTCCCTTTTTTTCGGTAATTTTTTGATAAAATGATGAAGAAGAACGAGTAAATTGAGGTATGAATCAAAATTTCGCGAAAAATATCCGTTTTCGTCCCTTTTTTCGGTAATTTCTAGATAAAATGATGAAGAAAAACGAGTAAATTGAAGTATGAATCAAAATTTTGCAAAAAATATCCGTTTTCGTCCCTTTATTCGGTAATTTTTTGATAAAATGATGAAGAAAAACGAGTAAATTGAGGTATGAATCAAAATTTCGCGATAAATATCCGTTTTCGTCCCTTTTTTCGGTAATTTTTTGATAAAATGATGAAGAAAAACGAGTAAATTGAGGTATGAATCAAAATTTCGCGAAAAATATCCGTTTTCGTTCCTTTTTTCGGTAATTTTTTGATAAAATGATGAAGAAAAACGAGTAAATTGAGGTATGAATCAAAATTTTGCAAAAAATATCCGTTTTCGTCCCTTTTTTAGGTAATTTATTGATAAAATGATGAAGAAAAACGAGTAAATTGAGGTATGAATCAAAATTTCGCGAAAAATATCCGTTTTCGTCCCTTTTTTCGGTAATTTCATGATAAAATGATGAAGAAAAACGAGTAAATTGAGGTATGAATCAAAATTTCGCGAAAAATATCCGTTTTCGTCCCTTTTTTCGGTCATTTTTTGATAAAATGATGAAGACAAACGAGTAAATTGAGGTATGAATCAAATTTTTGCAAAAAATATTCGTTTTCGTCCCTTTTTTCGGTAATTTCTTGAAAAAATGATGAAGAAAAACGAGTAAATTGAGGTATGAATCAAAATTTCGCGAAAAATATCCGTTTTCGTCCCTTTTTTCGGTAATTTCTTGATAAAATGATGAAGAAAAACGAGTAAATTGAGGTATGAATCAAAATTTAGCGAAAAATATCCGTTTTCGTCCCTCTTTTCGGTAATTTTTTGATAAAATGATGAAGAAAAACGAGTAAATTGAGGTATAAATCAAAATTTTGCAAAAAATATCCGTTTTCGTCCCTTTTTTCGGTAATTTCTTGATAAAATGATGAAGAAAAACGAGTAAATTGAGGTATGAATCAAAATTTCGCGAAAAATATCCGTTTTCGTCCCTTTTTTCGGTCATTTTTTGATAAAATGATGAAGAAAAACGAGTAAATTGAGGTATGAATCAAAATTTCGCGAAAAATATCCGTTTTCGTCCCTTTTTTCGGACATTTTTTGATAAAATGATGAAGAAAAACGAGTAAATTGAGGTATAAATCAAAATTTCGCGGAAAATATCCGTTTTCGTCCCTTTTTTCGGTAATTTCATGATAAAATTATGAAGAAAAAACGAGTAAATTGAGGTATGAATCAAAATTTTGCAAAAAATATCCGTTTTCGTCCCTTTTTTCGGTAATTTCTTGATAAAATGATGAAGAAAAACGAGTAAATTGAGGTATGAATCAAAATTTCGTGAAAAATATCCGTTTTCGTCCCTTTTTTCGGTCATTTTTTGATAAAATGATGAAGAAAAACGAGTAAATTGAGGTATGAATCAAAATTTCGCGAAAAATATCCGTTTTCGTCCCTTTTTTCGGTAATTTCTTGATAAAATGATGAAGAAAAACGAGTAAATTGAGGTATGAATCAAAATTTTGCAAAAAATATCCGTTTTCGTCCCTTTATTCGGTAATTTTTTGATAAAATGATGAAGAAAAACGAGTAAATGAAGGTATGAATCAAAATTTTGCAAAAAATATCCGTTTTCGTCCCTTTTTTCGGTAATTTTTTGATAAAATGATGAAGAAAAACGAGTAAATTGAGGTATGAATCAAAATTTTGCAAAAAATATCCGTTTTCGTCCCTTTTTTCGGTAATTTTTTGATAAAATGATGAAGAAGAACGAGTAAATTGAGGTATGAATCAAAATTTCGCGAAAAATATCCGTTTTCGTCCCTTTTTTCGGTAATTTCTAGATAAAATGATGAAGAAAAACGAGTAAATTGAAGTATGAATCAAAATTTTGCAAAAAATATCCGTTTTCGTCCCTTTATTCGGTAATTTTTTGATAAAATGATGAAGAAAAACGAGTAAATTGAGGTATGAATCAAAATTTCGCGATAAATATCCGTTTTCGTCCCTTTTTTCGGTAATTTTTTGATAAAATGATGAAGAAAAACGAGTAAATTGAGGTATGAATCAAAATTTCGCGAAAAATATCCGTTTTCGTTCCTTTTTTCGGTAATTTTTTGATAAAATGATGAAGAAAAACGAGTAAATTGAGGTATGAATCAAAATTTTGCAAAAAATATCCGTTTTCGTCCCTTTTTTAGGTAATTTATTGATAAAATGATGAAGAAAAACGAGTAAATTGAGGTATGAATCAAAATTTCGCGAAAAATATCCGTTTTCGTCCCTTTTTTCGGTAATTTCATGATAAAATGATGAAGAAAAACGAGTAAATTGAGGTATGAATCAAAATTTCGCGAAAAATATCCGTTTTCGTCCCTTTTTTCGGTCATTTTTTGATAAAATGATGAAGACAAACGAGTAAATTGAGGTATGAATCAAATTTTTGCAAAAAATATTCGTTTTCGTCCCTTTTTTCGGTAATTTCTTGAAAAAATGATGAAGAAAAACGAGTAAATTGAGGTATGAATCAAAATTTCGCGAAAAATATCCGTTTTCGTCCCTTTTTTCGGTAATTTCTTGATAAAATGATGAAGAAAAACGAGTAAATTGAGGTATGAATCAAAATTTAGCGAAAAATATCCGTTTTCGTCCCTCTTTTCGGTAATTTTTTGATAAAATGATGAAGAAAAACGAGTAAATTGAGGTATAAATCAAAATTTTGCAAAAAATATCCGTTTTCGTCCCTTTTTTCGGTAATTTCTTGATAAAATGATGAAGAAAAACGAGTAAATTGAGGTATGAATCAAAATTTCGCGAAAAATATCCGTTTTCGTCCCTTTTTTCGGTAATTTTTTGATAAGAAGATGAAGAAAATCGAGTAAATTGAGGTATGAATCAAAATTTTGCGAAAAATATCCGTTTTCGTCCCTTTTTTCGGTAATTTTTTGATAAAATGAAGAAGAAAAACGAGTAAATTATGGTATGAATCAAAATTTCGCGAAAATTATCCGTTTTCATCCCTTTTTTTCGGTAATTTCTTGATAAAATGATGAAGAAAAACGAGTAATTTGAGGTATGAATCAAAATTTCGCGAAAAATATCCGTTTTCCGTCCCTTTTTTCGGTAATTTCTTGATAAAATGATGAAGAAAAAACGAGTAAATTGAGGTATGAATCAAAATTTTGCAAAAATATCTTTTTTCGTCCCTTATTTCGGTAATTTCTTGTTAGAATGATGAAGAAAAACGAGTAAATTGAGGTATGAATCAACTTTTTGCAAAAAATATCCGTTTTCGTCCCTTTTTTCGGTAATTTCTTGATAAAATGATGAAGAAAAAACGAGTAAATTGAGGTATGAATCAAAATTTCGCGAAAAATATCCGTTTTTCGTCCCTTTTTTTCGGTAATTTTTTGATAAAATGATGAAGAAAAACGAGTAAATTGAGGTATGAATCAAAATTTTGCAAAAAATATCCGTTTTCGTCCCTTTTTTTCGGTAATTTCATGATAAAATGATGAAGAAAAACGAGTAAATTGAGGTATGAATCAAAATTTCGCGAAAAATATCCGTTTTCGTCCCTTTTTTCGGTAATTTCTTGATAAAATGATGAAGAAAAAACGAGTAAATTGAGGTATGAATCAAAATTTTTGCAAAAATATCCGTTTTCGTCCCTTTTTTCGGTAATTTCATGATAAAATGATGAAGAAAAACGAGTAAATTGAGGTATGAATCAAAATTTTGCAAAAAATATCCGTTTTCGTCCCTTTTTTCGGTAATTTCTTGATAAAATGATGAAGAAAAACGAGTAAATTGAGGTATGAATCAAAATTTTGCAAAAAATATCCGTTTTCGTCCCTTTTTTCAGTAATTTTTTGATAAAATGATGAAGAAAAACGAGTAAATTAAGGTATGAATCAAAATTTTGCAAAAAATATCCGTTTTCGTCCCTTTTTTCGGTAATTTATTGATAAAATGATGAAGAAAAACGAGTAAATTGAGGTATGAATCAAAATTTCGCGAAAAATATTCGTTTTCGTCCCTTTTTTTCGGTAATTTTTTGATAAAATGATGAAGAAAAACGATAAAATTGAGGTATGAATCAAAATTTCGCGAAAAATATTCGTTTTCGTCCCTTTTTCGGTAATTTCTAGATAAAATGATGAAGAAAAACGAGTAAATTGAAGTATGAATCAAAATTTTGCAAAAAATATCCGTTTTCGTCCCTTTTTTCGGTAATTTTTTGATAAAATGATGAAGAAAAACGAGTAAATTGAGGTATGAATCAAAATTTCGCGATAAATATCCGTTTTCGTCCCTTTTTTCGGTAATTTTTTGATAAAATGATGAAGAAAAACGAGTAAATTGAGGTATGAATCAAAATTTTGCAAAAAATATCCGTTTTCGTCCCTTTTTTCGGTAATTTTTTGATAAAATGATGAAGAAAAACGAGTAAATTGAGGTATGAATCAAAATTTCTCGAAAAATATCCGTTTTCGTCCCTTTTTTCGGTCATTTTTTGATAAAATGATGAAGAAAAACGAGTAAATTGAGGTATGAATCAAAATTTCGCGAAAAATATCCGTTTTCGTCCCTTTTTTCGGTCATTTTTTGATAATATGATGAAGAAAATCGAGTAAATTGGGGTATGAATCAAAATTTCGCGAAAAATATACGTTTTCGTCCCTTTTTTCGGTAATTTTTTGATAAAATGATGAAGAAAAACGAGTAAATTGAGGTATGAATCAAAATTTTGCAAAAAATATCCGTTTTCGTCCCTTTTTTCGGTAATTTCATGATAAAATGATGAAGAAAAACGAGTGAATTGAGGTATGAATCAAAATTTAGCGAAAAATATCCGTTTTCGTCCATTTTTTCGGTCATTTTTTGATAAAATGATGAAGAAAAACGAGTAAATTGAGGTATGAATCAAAATTTCGCGAAAAATATCCGTTTTCGTCCCTTTTTTCGGTCATTTTTTGATAAAATGATGAAGAAAAACGAGTAAATTGAAGTATGAATCAAAATTTCGCGGAAAATATCCGTTTTCGTCCCTTTTTTCGGTAATTTTTTGATAAAATGATGAAGAAAAACGATTAAATTGAGGTATGAATCAAAATTTCGCGATAAATATCCGTTTTCGTCCCTTTTTTCGGTAATTTTTTGATAAAATGATGAAGAAAAACGAGTAAATTGAGGTATGAATCAAAATTTTGCAAAAAATATCCGTTTTCGTCCCTTTTTTCGGTAATTTCATGATAAAATGATGAAGAAAAACGAGTAAATTGAGGTATGAATCAAAATTTCTCAAAAAATATCCGTTTTCGTCCCTTTTTTCGGTCATTTTTTGATAAAATGATGAAGAAAAACGAGTAAATTGAGGTATGAACCAAAATTTCGCGAAAAATATCCGTTTTCGTCCCTTTTTTCGGTCATTTTTTGATAATATGATGAAGAAAATCGAGTAAATTGAGGTATGAATCAAAATTTCGCGAAAAATATACGTTTTCGTCCCTTTTTTCGGTAATTTTTTGATAAAATGATGAAGAAAAACGAGTAAATTGAGGTATGAATCAAAATTTTGCAAAAAATATCCGTTTTCGTCCCTTTTTTCGGTAATTTCATGATAAAATGATGAAGAAAAACGAGTAAATTGAGGTATGAATCAAAATTTAGCGAAAAATATCCGTTTTCGTCCCTTTTTTCGGTCATTTTTTGATAAAATGATGAAGAAAAACGAGTAAATTGAGGTATGAATCAAAATTTCGCGAAAAATATCCGTTTTCGTCCCTTTTTTCGGTCATTTTTTGATAAAATGATGAAGAAAAACGAGTAAATTGAGGTATGAATCAAAATTTCGCGGAAAATATCCGTTTTCGTCCCTTTTTTCGCTAATTTTTTGTTAAAATGATGAAGAAAAACGAGTAAATTGAGGTATGAATCAAAATTTTGCAAAAAATATCCGTTATCGTCCCTTTTTTCGGTAATTTCTTGATAAAATGATGAAGAAAAACGAGTAAATTGAGGTATGAATCAAAATTTCGTGAAAAATATCTGTTTTCGTCCCTTTTTTCGGTCATTTTTTGATAAAATGATGAAGAAAAACGAGTAAATTGAGGTATGAATCAAAATTTCGCGAAAAATATCCGTTTTCGTCCCTTTTTTCGGTAATTTTTTGATAAAATGATGAAGAAAAACGAGTAAATTGAGGTATGAATCAAAATTTTGCAAAAAATATCCGTTTTCGTCCCTTTTTTCGGTAATTTCTTGATAAAATGATGAAGAAAAACGAGTAAATTGAGGTATGAATCAAAATTTTGCAAAAATATCCGTTTTCGTCCCTTTTTTCGGAAATTTCATGATAAAATGATGAAGAAAAACGAGTAAATTGAGGTATGAATCAAAATTTCGCAATAAATATCCGTTTTCGTCCCTACTTTCGGTAATTTCTTGATAAAATGATGAAGAAAAACGAGTAAATTGAGGTATGAATCAAAATTTTGCAAAAAATATCCGTTTTCGTCCCTTTTTTCGGTAATTTTTTGATAAAATGATGAAGAAAAACGAGTAAATTGAGGTATGAATCAAAATTTTGCAAAAAATATCCGTTTTCGTCCCTTTTTTCGGTCATTTTTTGATAAAATGATGAAGAAAAACGAGTAAATTGAGGTATGAATCAAAATTTCGCGAATAATATCCGTTTTCGTCCCTTTTTTCGGTCATTTTTTGATAAAATGATGAAGAGAAACGATTAAATTGAGGTATGAATCAAAATTTCGCGAAAAATATTCGTTTTCGTCCCTTTTTTCGGTAATTTCTAGATAAAATGATGAAGAAAAACGAGTAAATTGAAGTATGAAACAAAATTTTGCAAAAAATATCCGTTTTCGTCCCTTTTTTCGGTAATTTTTTGATAAAATGATGAAGAAAATCGAGTAAATTGAGGTATGAATCAAAATTTCGCGATAAATATCCGTTTTCGTCCCTTTTTTCGGTAATTTTTTGATAAAATGATGAAGAAAAACGAGTAACTTGAGGTATGAATCAAAATTTTGCAAAAAATATCCGTTTTCGTCCCTTTTTTCGGTAATTTCATGATAAAATGATGAAGAAAAACGAGTAAATTGAGGTATGAATCAAAATTTCGCGAAAAATATCCGTTTTCGTCCCTTTTTTCGGTCATTTTTTGATAAAATGATGAAGAAAAACGAGTAAATTGAGGTATGAATCAAAATTTCGCGAAAAATATCCGTTTTTGTCCCTTTTTTCGGTCATTTTTTGATAAAATGATGAAGAAAAACGAGTAAATTGAGGTATGAATCAAAATTTCGCGAAAAATATCCGTTTTCGTCCCTTTTTTCGGTAATTTCATGATAAAATGATGAAGAAAAACGAGTAAATTGAGGTATGAATCAAAATTTTGCAAAAAATATCCGTTTTCGTCCCTTTTTTCGGTAATTTCTTGATAAAATGATGAAGAAAAACGAGTAAATTGAGGTATGAATCAAAATTTCGCGAAAAATATCCGTTTTCGTCCCTTTTTTCGGTCATTTTTTGATAAAATGATGAAGAAAAACGAGTAAATTGAGGTATGAATCAAAATTTCGCGAAAAATATCCGTTTTTGTCCCTTTTTTCGGTCATTTTCTGATAAAATGATGAAGAAAAACGAGTAAATTGAGGTATGAATCAAAATTTCGCGAAAAATATCCGTTTTCGTCCCTTTTTTCGGTAATTTCATGATAAAATGATGAAGAAAAACGAGTAAATTGAGGTATGAATCAAAATTTTGCAAAAAATATCCGTTTTCGTCCCTTTTTTCGGTAATTTCTTGATAAAATGATGAAGAAAAACGAGTAAATTGAGGTATGAATCAAAATTTCGCGAAAAATATCCGTTTTCGTCCCTTTTTTCGGTCATTTTTTGATAAAATGATGAAGAAAAACGAGTAAATTGAGGTATGAATCAAAATTTCGCGGAAAATATCCGTTTTCGTCCCTTTTTTCGGTAATTTCATGATAAAATTATGAAGAAAAACGAGTAAATTGAGGTATGAATCAAAATTTTGCAAAAAATATCCGTTTTCGTCCCTTTTTTCGGTAATTTCTTGATAAAATGATGAAGAAAAACGAGTAAATTGAGGTATGAATCAAAATTTCGTGAAAAATATCCGTTTTCGTCCCTTTTTTCGGTCATTTTTTGATAAAATGATGAAGAAAAACGAGTAAATTGAGGTATGAATCAAAATTTCGCGAAAAATATCCGTTTTCGTCCCTTTTTTCGGTAATTTTTTGATAAAATGATGAAGAAAAACGAGTAAATTGAGGTATGAATCAAAATTTTGCAAAAAATATCCGTTTTCGTCCCTTTTTTCGGTAATTTCTTGATAAAATGATGAAGAAAAACGAGTAAATTGAGGTATGAATCAAAATTTTGCAAAAATATCCGTTTTCGTCCCTTTTTTCGGTAATTTCATGATAAAATGATGAAGAAAAACGAGTAAATTGAGGTATGAATCAAAATTTCGCGAAAAATATCCGTTTTCGTCCCTTTTTTCGGTCATTTTTTGATAAAATGATGAAGAAAAACGAGTAAATTGAGGTATGAATCAAAATTTCGCGAAAAATATCCGTTTTCGTCCCTTTTTTCGGACATTTTTTGATAAAATGATGAAGAAAAACGAGTAAATTGAGGTATGAATCAAAATTTCGCGGAAAATATCCGTTTTCGTCCCTTTTTTCGGTAATTTCATGATAAAATTATGAAGAAAAACGAGTAAATTGAGGTATGAATCAAAATTTTGCAAAAAATATCCGTTTTCGTCCCTTTTTTCGGTAATTTCTTGATAAAATGATGAAGAAAAACGAGTAAATTGAGGTATGAATCAAAATTTCGTGAAAAATATCCGTTTTCGTCCCTTTTTTCGGTCATTTTTTGATAAAATGATGAAGAAAAACGAGTAAATTGAGGTATGAATCAACATTTTGCAAAAAATATCCGTTTTCGTCCCTTTTTTCGGTAATTTCTTGATAAAATGATGAAGAAAAACGAGTAAATTGAGGTATGAATCAAAATTTTGCAAAAATATCCGTTTTCGTCCCTTTTTTTGGTAAATTCCTTGATAAAATGATGAAGAAAAACGAGTAAATTGAGGTATGAATCAAAATTTCGCGAAAAATATCCGTTTTCGTCCCTTTTTTCTGTAATTTCTTGATAAAATGATGAAGAAAAACGAGTAAATTGAGGTATGAATCAAAATTTTGCAAAAATATCCGTTTTCGTCCCTTTTTTAGGTAATTTCTTGATAAAATGATGAAGAAAAACGAGTAAATTGAGGTATGAATCAAAATTTCGTGAAAAATATCCGTTTTCGTCCCTTTTTTCGGTAATTTCTTGATAAAATGATGAAGAAAAACGAGTAAATTGAGGTATGAATCAAAATTTTGCAAAAATATCCGTTTTCGTCCCTTTTTTCGGTAATTTCATGATAAAATTATGAAGAAAAACGAGTAAATTGAGGTATGAATCAAAATTTCGCGAAAAATATCCGTTTTCGTCCCTTTTTTCGGTAATTTTTTGATAAAATGATGAAGAAAAACGAGTAAATTGAGGTATGAATCAACATTTTGCAAAAAATATCCGTTTTTGTCCCTTTTTTCGGTAATTTCTTGATAAAATGATGAAGAAAAACGAGTAAATTGAGGTATGAATCAAAATTTTGCAAAAATATCCGTTTTCGTCCCTTTTTTCGGAAATTTCATGATAACATGATGAAGAAAAACGAGTAAATTGAGGTATGAATCAAAATTTCGCGAAAAATATCCGTTTTCGTCCCTATTTTCGGTAATTTCTTGATAAAATGATGAAGAAAAACGAGTAAATTGAGGTATGAATCAAAATTTTGCAAAAATATCCGTTTTCGTCCCTTTTTTCGGAAATTTCATGATAAAATGATGAAGAAAAACGAGTAAATTGAGGTATGAATCAAAATTTCGCGAAAAATATCCGTTTTCGTCCCTACTTTCGGTAATTTCTTGATAAAATGATGAAGAAAAACGAGTAAATTGAGGTATGAATCAAAATTTTGCAAAAAATATCCGTTTTCGTCCCTTTTTTCGGTAATTTTTTGATAAAATGATGAAGAAAAACGAGTAAATTGAGGTATGAATCAAAATTTTGCAAAAAATATCCGTTTTCGTCCCTTTTTTCGGTCATTTTTTGATAAAATGATGAAGAAAAACGAGTAAATTGAGGTATGAATCAAAATTTCGCGAATAATATCCGTTTTCGTCCCTTTTTTCGGTCATTTTTTGATAAAATGATGAAGAAAAACGAGTAAATTGAGGTATGAATCAAAATTTTGCAAAAAATATCCGTTTTCGTCCCTTTTTTCGGTAATTTTTTGATAAAATGATGAAGAGAAACGATTAAATTGAGGTATGAATCAAAATTTCGCGAAAAATATTCGTTTTCGTCCCTTTTTTCGGTAATTTCTAGATAAAATGATGAAGAAAAACGAGTAAATTGAAGTATGAAACAAAATTTTGCAAAAAATATCCGTTTTCGTCCCTTTTTTCGGTAATTTTTTGATAAAATGATGAAGAAAATCGAGTAAATTGAGGTATGAATCAAAATTTCGCGATAAATATCCGTTTTCGTCCCTTTTTTCGGTAATTTTTTGATAAAATGATGAAGAAAAACGAGTAACTTGAGGTATGAATCAAAATTTTGCAAAAAATATCCGTTTTCGTCCCTTTTTTCGGTAATTTCATGATAAAATGATGAAGAAAAACGAGTAAATTGAGGTATGAATCAAAATTTCGCGAAAAATATCCGTTTTCGTCCCTTTTTTCGGTCATTTTTTGATAAAATGATGAAGAAAAACGAGTAAATTGAGGTATGAATCAAAATTTCGCGAAAAATATCCGTTTTTGTCCCTTTTTTCGGTCATTTTTTGATAAAATGATGAAGAAAAACGAGTAAATTGAGGTATGAATCAAAATTTCGCGAAAAATATCCGTTTTCGTCCCTTTTTTCGGTAATTTCATGATAAAATGATGAAGAAAAACGAGTAAATTGAGGTATGAATCAAAATTTTGCAATAAATATCCGTTTTCGTCCCTTTTTTCGGTAATTTCTTGATAAAATGATGAAGAAAAACGAGTAAATTGAGGTATGAATCAAAATTTCGCGAAAAATATCCGTTTTCGTCCCTTTTTTCGGTCATTTTTTGATAAAATGATGAAGAAAAACGAGTAAATTGAGGTATGAATCAAAATTTCGCGGAAAATATCCGTTTTCGTCCCTTTTTTCGGTAATTTCATGATAAAATTATGAAGAAAAACGAGTAAATTGAGGTATGAATCAAAATTTTGCAAAAAATATCCGTTTTCGTCCCTTTTTTCGGTAATTTCTTGATAAAATGATGAAGAAAAACGAGTAAATTGAGGTATGAATCAAAATATCGTGAAAAATATCCGTTTTCGTCCCTTTTTTCGGTCATTTTTTGATAAAATGATGAAGAAAAACGAGTAAATTGAGGTATGAATCAAAATTTCGCGAAAAATATCCGTTTTCGTCCCTTTTTTCGGTAATTTTTTGATAAAATGATGAAGAAAAACGAGTAAATTGAGGTATGAATCAAAATTTTGCAAAAAATATCCGTTTTCGTCCCTTTTTTCGGTAATTTCTTGATAAAATGATGAAGAAAAACGAGTAAATTGAGGTATGAATCAAAATTTTGCAAAAATATCCGTTTTCGTCCCTTTTTTCGGTAATTTCATGATAAAATGATGAAGAAAAACGAGTAAATTGAGGTATGAATCAAAATTTCGCGAAAAATATCCGTTTTCGTCCCTTTTTTCGGTCATTTTTTGATAAAATGATGAAGAAAAACGAGTAAATTGAGGTATGAATCAAAATTTCGCGAAAAATATCCGTTTTCGTCCCTTTTTTCGGACATTTTTTGATAAAATGATGAAGAAAAACGAGTAAATTGAGGTATGAATCAAAATTTCGCGGAAAATATCCGTTTTCGTCCCTTTTTTCGGTAATTTCATGATAAAATTATGAAGAAAAACGAGTAAATTGAGGTATGAATCAAAATTTTGCAAAAAATATCCGTTTTCGTCCCTTTTTTCGGTAATTTCTTGATAAAATGATGAAGAAAAACGAGTAAATTGAGGTATGAATCAAAATTTCGTGAAAAATATCCGTTTTCGTCCCTTCTTTCGGTCATTTTTTGATAAAATGATGAAGAAAAACGAGTAAATTGAGGTATGAATCAACATTTTGCAAAAAATATCCGTTTTCGTCCCTTTTTTCGGTAATTTCTTGATAAAATGATGAAGAAAAACGAGTAAATTGAGGTATGAATCAAAATTTTGCAAAAATATCCGTTTTCGTCCCTTTTTTCGGTAAATTCCTTGATAAAATGATGAAGAAAAACGAGTAAATTGAGGTATGAATCAAAATTTCGCGAAAAATATCCGTTTTCGTCCCTTTTTTCGGTAATTTCTTGATAAAATGATGAAGAAAAACGAGTAAATTGAGGTATGAATCAAAATTTCGTGAAAAATATCCGTTTTCGTCCCTTTTTTCGGTCATTTTTTGATAAAATGATGAAGAAAAACGAGTAAATTGAGGTATGAATCAAAATTTCGCGAAAAATATCCGTTTTCGTCCCTTTTTTCGGTAATTTTTTGATAAAATGATGAAGAAAAACGAGTAAATTGAGGTATGAATCAAAATTTTGCAAAAAATATCCGTTTTCGTCCCTTTTTTCGGTAATTTCTTGATAAAATGATGAAGAAAAACGAGTAAATTGAGGTATGAATCAAAATTTTGCAAAAATATCCGTTTTCGTCCCTTTTTTCGGTAATTTCATGATAAAATGATGAAGAAAAACGAGTAAATTGAGGTATGAATCAAAATTTCGCGAAAAATATCCGTTTTCGTCCCTTTTTTCGGTCATTTTTTGATAAAATGATGAAGAAAAACGAGTAAATTGAGGTATGAATCAAAATTTCGCGAAAAATATCCGTTTTCGTCCCTTTTTTCGGACATTTTTTGATAAAATGATGAAGAAAAACGAGTAAATTGAGGTATGAATCAAAATTTCGCGGAAAATATCCGTTTTCGTCCCTTTTTTCGGTAATTTCATGATAAAATTATGAAGAAAAACGAGTAAATTGAGGTATGAATCAAAATTTTGCAAAAAATATCCGTTTTCGTCCCTTTTTTCGGTAATTTCTTGATAAAATGATGAAGAAAAACGAGTAAATTGAGGTATGAATCAAAATTTCGTGAAAAATATCCGTTTTCGTCCCTTTTTTCGGTCATTTTTTGATAAAATGATGAAGAAAAACGAGTAAATTGAGGTATGAATCAACATTTTGCAAAAAATATCCGTTTTCGTCCCTTTTTTCGGTAATTTCTTGATAAAATGATGAAGAAAAACGAGTAAATTGAGGTATGAATCAAAATTTTGCAAAAATATCCGTTTTCGTCCCTTTTTTCGGTAAATTCCTTGATAAAATGATGAAGAAAAACGAGTAAATTGAGGTATGAATCAAAATTTCGCGAAAAATATCCGTTTTCGTCCCTTTTTTCTGTAATTTCTTGATAAAATGATGAAGAAAAACGAGTAAATTGAGGTATGAATCAAAATTTTGCAAAAATATCCGTTTTCGTCCCTTTTTTAGGTAATTTCTTGATAAAATGATGAAGAAAAACGAGTAAATTGAGGTATGAATCAAAATTTCGTGAAAAATATCCGTTTTCGTCCCTTTTTTCGGTAATTTCTTGATAAAATGATGAAGAAAAACGAGTAAATTGAGGTATGAATCAAAATTTTGCAAAAATATCCGTTTTCGTCCCTTTTTTCGGTAATTTCATGATAAAATTATGAAGAAAAACGAGTAAATTGAGGTATGAATCAAAATTTCGCGAAAAATATCCGTTTTCGTCCCTTTTTTCGGTAATTTTTTGATAAAATGATGAAGAAAAACGAGTAAATTGAGGTATGAATCAACATTTTGCAAAAAATATCCGTTTTTGTCCCTTTTTTCGGTAATTTCTTGATAAAATGATGAAGAAAAACGAGTAAATTGAGGTATGAATCAAAATTTTGCAAAAATATCCGTTTTCGTCCCTTTTTTCGGAAATTTCATGATAACATGATGAAGAAAAACGAGTAAATTGAGGTATGAATCAAAATTTCGCGAAAAATATCCGTTTTCGTCCCTATTTTCGGTAATTTCTTGATAAAATGATGAAGAAAAACGAGTAAATTGAGGTATGAATCAAAATTTTGCAAAAATATCCGTTTTCGTCCCTTTTTTCGGAAATTTCATGATAAAATGATGAAGAAAAACGAGTAAATTGAGGTATGAATCAAAATTTCGCGAAAAATATCCGTTTTCGTCCCTACTTTCGGTAATTTCTTGATAAAATGATGAAGAAAAACGAGTAAATTGAGGTATGAATCAAAATTTTGCAAAAAATATCCGTTTTCGTCCCTTTTTTCGGTAATTTTTTGATAAAATGATGAAGAAAAACGAGTAAATTGAGGTATGAATCAAAATTTTGCAAAAAATATCCGTTTTCGTCCCTTTTTTCGGTCATTTTTTGATAAAATGATGAAGAAAAACGAGTAAATTGAGGTATGAATCAAAATTTCGCGAATAATATCCGTTTTCGTCCCTTTTTTCGGTCATTTTTTGATAAAATGATGAAGAAAAACGAGTAAATTGAGGTATGAATCAAAATTTTGCAAAAAATATCCGTTTTCGTCCCTTTTTTCGGTAATTTTTTGATAAAATGATGAAGAGAAACGATTAAATTGAGGTATGAATCAAAATTTCGCGAAAAATATTCGTTTTCGTCCCTTTTTTCGGTAATTTCTAGATAAAATGATGAAGAAAAACGAGTAAATTGAAGTATGAAACAAAATTTTGCAAAAAATATCCGTTTTCGTCCCTTTTTTCGGTAATTTTTTGATAAAATGATGAAGAAAATCGAGTAAATTGAGGTATGAATCAAAATTTCGCGATAAATATCCGTTTTCGTCCCTTTTTTCGGTAATTTTTTGATAAAATGATGAAGAAAAACGAGTAACTTGAGGTATGAATCAAAATTTTGCAAAAAATATCCGTTTTCGTCCCTTTTTTCGGTAATTTCATGATAAAATGATGAAGAAAAACGAGTAAATTGAGGTATGAATCAAAATTTCGCGAAAAATATCCGTTTTCGTCCCTTTTTTCGGTCATTTTTTGATAAAATGATGAAGAAAAACGAGTAAATTGAGGTATGAATCAAAATTTCGCGAAAAATATCCGTTTTTGTCCCTTTTTTCGGTCATTTTTTGATAAAATGATGAAGAAAAACGAGTAAATTGAGGTATGAATCAAAATTTCGCGAAAAATATCCGTTTTCGTCCCTTTTTTCGGTAATTTCATGATAAAATGATGAAGAAAAACGAGTAAATTGAGGTATGAATCAAAATTTTGCAAAAAATATCCGTTTTCGTCCCTTTTTTCGGTAATTTCTTGATAAAATGATGAAGAAAAACGAGTAAATTGAGGTATGAATCAAAATTTCGCGAAAAATATCCGTTTTCGTCCCTTTTTTCGGTCATTTTTTGATAAAATGATGAAGAAAAACGAGTAAATTGAGGTATGAATCAAAATTTCGCGGAAAATATCCGTTTTCGTCCCTTTTTTCGGTAATTTCATGATAAAATTATGAAGAAAAACGAGTAAATTGAGGTATGAATCAAAATTTTGCAAAAAATATCCGTTTTCGTCCCTTTTTTCGGTAATTTCTTGATAAAATGATGAAGAAAAACGAGTAAATTGAGGTATGAATCAAAATATCGTGAAAAATATCCGTTTTCGTCCCTTTTTTCGGTCATTTTTTGATAAAATGATGAAGAAAAACGAGTAAATTGAGGTATGAATCAAAATTTCGCGAAAAATATCCGTTTTCGTCCCTTTTTTCGGTAATTTTTTGATAAAATGATGAAGAAAAACGAGTAAATTGAGGTATGAATCAAAATTTTGCAAAAAATATCCGTTTTCGTCCCTTTTTTCGGTAATTTCTTGATAAAATGATGAAGAAAAACGAGTAAATTGAGGTATGAATCAAAATTTCGCGAAAAATATCCGTTTTCGTCCCTTTTTTCGGACATTTTTTGATAAAATGATGAAGAAAAACGAGTAAATTGAGGTATGAATCAAAATTTCGCGGAAAATATCCGTTTTCGTCCCTTTTTTCGGTAATTTCATGATAAAATTATGAAGAAAAACGAGTAAATTGAGGTATGAATCAAAATTTTGCAAAAAATATCCGTTTTCGTCCCTTTTTTCGGTAATTTCTTGATAAAATGATGAAGAAAAACGAGTAAATTGAGGTATGAATCAAAATTTCGTGAAAAATATCCGTTTTCGTCCCTTCTTTCGGTCATTTTTTGATAAAATGATGAAGAAAAACGAGTAAATTGAGGTATGAATCAACATTTTGCAAAAAATATCCGTTTTCGTCCCTTTTTTCGGTAATTTCTTGATAAAATGATGAAGAAAAACGAGTAAATTGAGGTATGAATCAAAATTTTGCAAAAATATCCGTTTTCGTCCCTTTTTTCGGTAAATTCCTTGATAAAATGATGAAGAAAAACGAGTAAATTGAGGTATGAATCAAAATTTCGCGAAAAATATCCGTTTTCGTCCCTTTTTTCGGTAATTTCTTGATAAAATGATGAAGAAAAACGAGTAAATTGAGGTATGAATCAAAATTTTGCAAAAATATCCGTTTTCGTCCCTTTTTTAGGTAATTTCTTTATAAAATGATGAAGAAAAACGAGTAAATTGAGGTATGAATCAAAATTTCGTGAAAAATATCCGTTTTCGTCCCTTTTTTCGGTAATTTCTTGATAAAATGATGAAGAAAAACGAGTAAATTGAGGTATGAATCAAAATTTTGCAAAAAATATCCGTTTTCGTCCCTTTTTTCGGTAATTTCATGATAAAATGATGAAGAAAAACGAGTAAATTGAGGTATGAATAAAAATTTCGCGAAAAATATCCGTTTTCGTCCCTTTTTTCGGTCATTTTTTGATAAAATGATGAAGAAAAACGAGTAAATTGAGGTATGAATCAAAATTTCGCGAAAAATATCCGTTTTCGTCCCTTTTTTCGGTCATTTTTTGATAAAATGATGAAGAAAAACGAGTAAATTGAGGTATGAATCAAAATTTCGCGAAAAATATCCGTTTTCGTCCCTTTTTTCGGTAATTTCTTGATAAAATGATGAAGAAAAACGAGTAAATTGAGGTATGAATCAAAATTTTGCAAAAAATATCCGTTTTCGTCCCTTTTTTCGGTAATTTCATGATAAAATGATGAAGAAAAATGAGTAAATTGAGGTATGAATCAAAATTTCGCGAAAAATATCCGTTTTCGTCCCTTTTTTCGGTCATTTTTTGATAAAATGATGAAGAAAAACGAGTAAAATGAGGTATGAATCAAAATTTCGCGAAAAATATCCGTTTTCGTCCCTTTTTTCGGTCATTTTTTGATAAAATGATGAAGAAAAACGAGTAAATTGAGGTATGAATCAAAATTTCGCGAAAAATATTCGTTTTCGTCCCTTTTTTCGGTAATTTCTAGATAAAATGATGAAGAAAAACGAGTAAATTGAAGTATGAATCAAAATTTTGCAAAAAATATCCGTTTTCGTCCCTTTTTTCGGTAATTTTTTGATAAAATGATGAAGAAAAACGAGTAAATTGAGGTATGAATCAAAATTTCGCGATAAATATCCGTTTTCGTCCCTTTTTTCGGTAATTTTTTGATAAAATGATGAAGAAAAACGAGTAAATTGAGGTATGAATCAAAATTTTGAAAAAATATCCGTTTTCGTCCCTTTTTTCGGTAATTTCATGATAAAATGATGAAGAAAAACGAGTAAATTGAGGTATGAATCAAAATTTCGCGAAAAATATCCGTTTTCGTCCCTTTTTTCGGTCATTTTTTGATAAAATGATGAAGAAAAACGAGTAAATTGAGGTATGAATCAAAATTTCGCGAAAAATATCTGTTTTCGTCCCTTTTTTCGGTCATTTTTTGATAAAATGATGAAGAAAATCGAGTAAATTGAGGTATGAATCAAAATTTCGCGAAAAATATACGTTTTCGTCCCTTTTTTCGGTAATTTTTTGATAAAATGATGAAGAAAAACGAGTAAATTGAGGTATGAATCAAAATTTTGCAAAAAATATCCGTTTTCGTCCCTTTTTTCGGTAATTTCATGATAAAATGATGAAGAAAAACGAGTAAATTGAGGTATGAATCAAAATTTCGCGAAAAATATCCGTTTTCGTCCCTTTTTTCGGTCATTTTTTGATAAAATGATGAAGAAAAACGAGTAAATTGAGGTATGAATCAAAATTTCGCGAAAAATATCCGTTTTCGTCCCTATTTTCGGTCATTTTTTGATAAAATGATGAAGAAAATCGAGTAAATTGAGGTATGAATCAAAATTTCATGAAAAATATCCGTTTTCGTCCCTTTTTTCGGTAATTTTTTGATAAAATGATGAGGAAAAACGAGTAAATTGAGGTATGAATCAAAATTTTGCAAAAAATATCCGTTTTCGTCCCTTTTTTCGGTAATTTCATGATAAAATGATGAAGAAAAATGAGTAAATTGAGGTATGAATCAAAATTTACCGAAAAATATCCGTTTTCGTCCCTTTTTTCGGTCATTTTTTGATAAAATGATGGAGAGAAACGAGTAAATTGAGGTATGAATCAAAATTTCGCGAAAAATATCCGTTTTCGTCCCTTTTTTCGGTCATTTTTTGATAAAATGATGAAAAAAAACGAGTAAATTGAGGTATGAATCAAAATTTTGCAAAAAATATCCGTTTTCGTCCCTTTTTTCGGTAATTTCTTGATAAAATGATGAAGAAAAACGAGTAAATTGAGGTATGAATCAAAATTTCGCGAAAAATATCCGTTTTCGTCCATTTTTCGGTCATTTTTTGATAAAATGATGAAGAAAAACGAGTAAATTGAGGTATGAATCAAAATTTCGCGAAAAATATCCGTTTTCGTCCCTTTTTTCGGTAATTTCATGATAAAATGATGAAGAAAAACGAGTAAATTGAGGTATGAATCAAAATTTTGCAAAAAATATCCGTTTTCGTCCCTTTCTTCGGAAATTTCTTGATAAAATGATGAAGAAAAACGAGTAAATTGAGGTATGAATCAAAATTTCGCGAAAAATATTCGTTTTCGTCCCTTTTTTCGGTAATTTCTAGATAAAATGATGAAGAAAAACGAGTAAATTGAAGTATGAATCAAAATTTTGCAAAAAATATCCGTTTTCGTCCCTTTTTTCGGTAATTTTTTGATAAAATGATGAAGAAAAACGAGTAAATTGAGGTATGAATCAAAATTTCGCGATAAATATCCGTTTTCGTCCCTTTTTTCGGTAATTTTTTGATAAAATGATGAAGAAAAACGAGTAAATTGAGGTATGAATCAAAATTTTGCAAAAAATATCCGTTTTCGTCCCTTTTATCGGTAATTTCATGATAAAATGATGAAGAAAAACGAGTAAATTGAGGTATGAATCAAAATTTCGCGAAAATTATCCGTTTTCGTCCCTTTTTTCGGTCATTTTTTGATAAAATGATGAAGAAAAACGAGTAAATTGAGGTATGAATCAAAATTTCGCGAAAAATATCCGTTTTCGTCCCTTTTTTCGGTCATTTTTTGATAAAATGATGAAGAAAAACGAGTAAATTGAGGTATGAATCAAAATTTCGCGAAAAATATCCGTTTTCGTCCCTTTTTTCGGTAATTTTTTGATAAAATGATGAAGAAAAACGAGTAAATTGAGGTATGAATCAAAATTTCGCGAAAAATATCCGTTTTCGTCCCTTTTTTCGGTAATTTCATGATAAAATGATGAAGAAATACGAGTAAATTGAGGTATGAATCAAAATTTTGCAAAAAATATCCGTTTTCGTCCCTTTTTTCGGTAATTTCTTGATAAAATGATGAAGAAAAACGAGTAAATTGAGGTATGAATCAAAATTTCGCGAAAAATATCCGTTTTCGTCCATTTTTCGGTCATTTTTTGATAAAATGATGAAGAAAAACGAGTAAATTGAGGTATGAATCAAAATTTCGCGGAAAATATCCGTTTTCGTCCCTTTTTTCGGTAATTTCATGATAAAATTATGAAGAAAAACGAGTAAATTGAGGTATGAATCAAAATTTTGCAAAAAATATCCGTTTTCGTCCCTTTTTTCGGTAATTTCTTGATAAAATGATGAAGAAAAACGAGTAAATTGAGGTATGAATCAAAATTTCGTGAAAAATATCCGTTTTCGTCCCTTTTTTCGGTCATTTTTTGATAAAATGATGAAGAAAAACGAGTAAATTGAGGTATGAATCAAAATTTCGCGAAAAATATCCGTTTTCGTCCCTTTTTACGGTAATTTTTTGATAAAATTATGAAGAAAAACGAGTAAATTGAGGTATGAATCAAAATTTTGCAAAAAATATCCGTTTTCGTCCCTTTTTTCGGTAATTTCTTGATAAAATGATGAAGAAAAACGAGTAAATTGAGGTATGAATCAAAATTTTGCAAAAATATCTGTTTTCGTCCCTTTTTTCGGTCATTTTTTGATAAAATGATGAAGAAAAACGAGTAAATTGAGGTATGAATCAAAATTTCGCGAAAAATATCCGTTTTCGTCCCTTTTTTCGGTAATTTCATGAAAAAATGAAGAAAAATGAGTAAATTGAGGTATGAATCAAAATTTCGCGAAAAATATCCGTTTTCGTCCCTTTTTTCGGTAATTTCTTGATAAAATGATGAAGAAAAACGAGTAAATTGAGGTATGAATCAAAATTTCGTGAAAAATATCCGTTTTCGTCCCTTATTTCGGTCATTTTTTGATAAAATGATGAAGAAAAACGAGTAAATTGAGGTATGAATCAAAATTTCGCGAAAAATATCCGTTTTCGTCCCTTTTTAGGGTAATTTTTTGATAAAATGATGAAGAAAAACGAGTAAATTGAGCTATGAATCAAAATTTTGCAAAAAATATCCGTTTTCGTCCCTTTTTTCGGTCATTTTTTGATAAAATGATGAAGATAAACGAGTAAAATGAGGTATGAATCAAAATTTCGCGAAAAATATCCATTTTCGTCCCTTTTTTCGGTAATTTTTTGATAAAATGATGAAGAAAAACGAGTAAATTGATGTATGAATCGAAATTTCGCGAAAAATATCCGTTTTCGTCCCTTCTTTCGGTCATTTATTGATAAAATGATGAAGAAAAACGAGTAAATTGAGGTATGAATCAAAATTTTGCAAAAAAATATCCGTTTTCGTCCCTTTTTTCGGTAATTTTTTGATAAAATGATGAAGAAAAACGAGTAAATTGAGGTATGAATCAAAATTTCGTGAAAAATATCCGTTTTCGTCCCTTTTTTTCGGTCATTTTTTTGATAAAATGATGAAGAAAAACGAGTAAATTGAGGTATGAATCAAAATTTCGCGAAAAATATCCGTTTTCGTCCCTTTTTTCGGTCATTTTTTGATAAAATGATGAAGAAAATCGAGTAAATTGAGGTATGAATCATAATTTCGCGAAAAATATACGTTTTCGTCCCTTTTTTCGGTAATTTTTTGATAAAATGATGAAGAAAAAACGAGTAAATTGAGGTATGAATCAAAATTTTGCAAAAAATATCCGTTTTCGTCCCTTTTTTCGGTAATTTTATGATAAAATGATGAAGAAAAACGAGTAAATTGAGGTATGAATCAAAATTTAGCGAAAAATATCCGTTTTCGTCCCTTTTTTCGGTCATTTTTTGATAAAATGATGAAGAAAAACGAGTAAATTGAGGTATGAATCAAAATTTCGCGAAAAATATCCGTTTTCGTCCCTTTTTTCAATCATTTTTTGATAAAATGATGAAGAAAAACGAGTAAATTGAGGTATGAATCAAAATTTCGCGAAAAATATCCGTTTTCCGCCCCTTTCTTCGGTAATTTCATGATAAAATGATGAAGAAAAACGAGTAAATTGAGGTATGAATCAAAATTTTGCAAAAAATATCCGTTTTCGTCCCTTTTTTTCGGTAATTTCTTGATAAAATGATGAAGAAAAAACGAGTAAATTGAGGTATGAATCAAAATTTCGCGAAAAATATCCGTTTTCGTCCCTTTTTTCGGTCATTTTTTGATAAAATGATGACGAAAAACGAGTAAATTGAGGTATGAATCAAAATTTCGCGGAAAATATCCGTTTTCGTCCCTTTTTTTCGGTAATTTCATGATAAAATTATGAAGAAAAACGAGTAAATTGAGGTATGAATCAAAATTTTGCAAAAAATATCCGTTTTCGTCCCTTTTTTCGGTAATTTCTTGATAAAATGATGAAGAAAAACGAGTAAATTGAGGTATGAATCAAAATTTCGTGAAAAATATCCGTTTTCGTCCCTTTTTTTCGGTAATTTTTTGATAAAATGATGAAGAAAAAACGAGTAAATTGAGGTATGAATCAAAATTTCGCGCAAAATATCCGTTTTCGTCCCTTTTTTCGGTAATTTTTTGATAAAATGATGAAGAAAAACGAGTAAATTGAGGTATGAATCAAAATTTTGCAAAAAATATCCGTTTTCGTCCCTTTTTTCGGTAATTTCTTGATAAAATGATGAAGAAAAACGAGTAAATTGAGGTATGAATCAAAATTTTGCAAAAATATCCGTTTTCGTCCCTTTTTTCGGTAATTTCATGATAAAATGATGAAGAAAAACGAGTAAATTGAGGTATGAATCAAAATTTCGCGAAAAATATCCGTTTTCGTCCCTATTTTCGGTAATTTCTTGATAAAATGATGAAGAAAAACGAGTAAATTGAGGTATGAATCAAAATTTTGCAAAAAATATCCGTTTTCGTCCCTTTTTTCGGTAATTTTTTGATAAAATGATGAAACAAAACGAGTAAATTGAGGTATGAATCAAAATTTTGCAAAAAATATCCGTTTTCGTCCCTTTCTTCGGTAATTTCTTGATAAAATGATGAAGAAAAGCGAGTAAATTGAGGTATGAATCAAAATTTCGCGATAAATATCCGTTTTCGTCCCTTTTTTCGGTAATTTTTTGATAAAATGATGAAGAAAAACGAGTAAATTGAGGTATGAATCAAAATTTGCAAAAAATATCTGTTTTCGTCCCTTTTTTCGATAATTTCATGATAAAATGATGAAGAAAAACGAGTATATTGAGGTATGAATAAAAATTTCGCGAAAAATATCCGTTTTCGTCCCTTTTTTCGGTCATTTTTTGATAAAATGATGAAGAAAAAACGAGTAAATTGAGGTATGAATCAAAATTTCGCGAAAAATATCCGTTTTCGTCCCTTTTTTTGGTAATTTTTTGATAAAATGATGAAGAAAAACGAGTAAATTGAGGTATGAATCAAAATTTCGCGAAAAATATCCGTTTTCGTCCCTTTTTTCGGTCATTTTTTGATAAAATGATGAAGAAAAACGAGTAAAATGAGGTATGAATCAAAATTTCGCGAAAAATATCCGTTTTCGTCCCTTTTTTCGGTAATTTTTTGATAAAATGATGAAAAAAAAACGAGTAAATTGATGTATGAATCAAAATTTTACGAAAAATATCCGTTTTCGTCCCTTTTTTCGGTAATTTCTTGATAAAATGATGAAGAAAAACGAGTAAATTGAGGTATGAATCAAAATTTCGTGAAAAATATCCGTTTTCGTCCCTTTTTTCGGTAATTTTTTGATAAAATGATGAAGAAAAACGAGTAAATTGAGGTATGAATCAAAATTTCGCGAAAAATATCCGTTTTCGTCCCTTTTTTCGGTAATTTTTTGATAAAATGACGAAGAAAAACGAGTAAATTGAGGTATGAATCAAAATTTTGCAAAAAATATCCGTTTTCGTCCCTTTTTTCGGTAATTTCTTGATAAAATGATGAAGAAAAACGAGTAAATTGAGGTATGAATAAAAATTTTGCAAAAATATCCGTTTTCGTCCCTTTTTTCGGTAATTTCATGATAAAATGATGAAGAAAAACGAGTAAATTGAGGTAAGAATCAAAATTTCGCGAAAAATATCCGTTTTCGTCCCTATTTTCGGTAATTTCTTGATAAAATGATGAAGAAAAACGAGTAAATTGAGGTATGAATCAAAATTTTGCAAAAAATATCCGTTTTCGTCCCTTTTTTCGGTAATTTTTTGATAAAATGATGAAGAAAAACGAGTAAATTGAGGTATGAATCAAAATTTTGCAAAAAATATCCGTTTTCGTCCCTTTTTTCGGTAATTTTTTGATAAAATGATGAAGAAAAACGAGTAAATTGAGGTATGAATCAAAATTTCGCGAAAAATATCCGTTTTTGTCCCTTTTTTCGGTCATTTTTTGATAAAATGATGAAGAAAAACGAGTAAATTGAGGTATGAATCAAAATTTCGCGAAAAATATCCGTTTTCGTCCCTTTTTTCGGTAATTTCATGATAAAATGATGAAGAAAAACGAGTAAATTGAGGTATGAATCAAAATTTTGCAAAAAATATCCGTTTTCGTCCCTTTTTTCGGTAATTTCTTGATAAAATGATGAAGAAAAACGAGTAAATTGAGGTATGAATCAAAATTTCGCGAAAAATATCCGTTTTCGTCCCTTTTTTCGGTCATTTTTTGATAAAATGATGAAGAAAAACGAGTAAATTGAGGTATGAATCAAAATTTCGCGGAAAATATCCGTTTTCGTCCCTTTTTTCGGTAATTTCATGATAAAATTATGAAGAAAAACGAGTAAATTGAGGTATGAATCAAAATTTTGCAAAAAATATCCGTTTTCGTCCCTTTTTTCGGTAATTTCTTGATAAAATGATGAAGAAAAACGAGTAAATTGAGGTATGAATCAAAATTTCGTGAAAAATATCCGTTTTCGTCCCTTTTTTCGGTCATTTTTTGATAAAATGATGAAGAAAAACGAGTAAATTGAGGTATGAATCAAAATTTCGCGAAAAATATCCGTTTTCGTCCCTTTTTTCGGTAATTTTTTGATAAAATGATGAAGAAAAACGAGTAAATTGAGGTATGAATCAAAATTTTGCAAAAAATATCCGTTTTCGTCCCTTTTTTCGGTAATTTCTTGATAAAATGATGAAGAAAAACGAGTAAATTGAGGTATGAATCAAAATTTTGCAAAAATATCCGTTTTCGTCCCTTTTTTCGGTAATTTCATGATAAAATGATGAAGAAAAACGAGTAAATTGAGGTATGAATCAAAATTTCGCGAAAAATATCCGTTTTCGTCCCTTTTTTCGGTCATTTTTTGATAAAATGATGAAGAAAAACGAGTAAATTGAGGTATGAATCAAAATTTCGCGAAAAATATCCGTTTTCGTCCCTTTTTTCGGACATTTTTTGATAAAATGATGAAGAAAAACGAGTAAATTGAGGTATGAATCAAAGTTTCGCGGAAAATATCCGTTTTCGTCCCTTTTTTCGGTAATTTCATGATAAAATTATGAAGAAAAACGAGTAAATTGAGGTATGAATCATATTTTGCAAAAAATATCCGTTTTCGTCCCTTTTTTCGGTAATTTCTTGATAAAATGATGAAGAAAAACGAGTAAATTGAGGTATGAATCAAAATTTCGTGAAAAATATCCGTTTTCGTCCCTTTTTTCGGTCATTTTTTGATAAAATGATGAAGAAAAACGAGTAAATTGAGGTATGAATCAACATTTTGCAAAAAATATCCGTTTTCGTCCCTTTTTTCGGTAATTTCTTGATAAAATGATGAAGAAAAACGAGTAAATTGAGGTATGAATCAAAATTTTGCAAAAATATCCGTTTTCGTCCCTTTTTTCGGTAAATTCCTTGATAAAATGATGAAGAAAAACGAGTAAATTGAGGTATGAATCAAAATTTCGCGAAAAATATCCGTTTTCGTCCCTTTTTTCGGTAATTTCTTGATAAAATGATGAAGAAAAACGAGTAAATTGAGGTATGAATCAAAATTTTGCAAAAATATCCGTTTTCGTCCCTTTTTTAGTTAATTTCTTTATAAAATGATGAAGAAAAACGAGTAAATTGAGGTATGAATCAAAATTTCGTGAAAAATATCCGTTTTCGTCCCTTTTTTCGGTAATTTCTTGATAAAATGATGAAGAAAAACGAGTAGATTGAGGTATGAATCAAAATTTTGCAAAAATATCCGTTTTCGTCCCTTTTTTCGGTAATTTCATGATAAAATTATGAAGAAAAACGAGTAAATTGAGGTATGAATCAAAATTTCGCGAAAAATATCCGTTTTCGTCCCTTTTTTCGGTAATTTTTTGATAAAATGATGAAGAAAAACGAGTAAATTGAGGTATGAATCAACATTTTGCAAAAAATATCCGTTTTTGTCCCTTTTTTCGGTAATTTCTTGATAAAATGATGAAGAAAAACGAGTAAATTGAGGTATGAATCAAAATTTTGCAAAAATATCCGTTTTCGTCCCTTTTTTCGGAAATTTCATGATAACATGATGAAGAAAAACGAGTAAATTGAGGTATGAATCAAAATTTCGCGAAAAATATCCGTTTTCGTCCCTATTTTCGGTAATTTCTTGATAAAATGATGAAGAAAAACGAGTAAATTGAGGTATGAATCAAAATTTTGCAAAAAATATCCGTTTTCGTCCCTTTTTTCGGTAATTTTTTGATAAAATGATGAAGAAAAACGAGTAAATTGAGGTATGAATCAAAATTTCGCGAAAAATATCCGTTTTCGTCCCTTTTTTCGGTAATTTCATGATAAAATGATGAAGAAATACGAGTAAATTGAGGTATGAATCAAAATTTTGCAAAAAATATCCGTTTTCGTCCCTTTTTTCGGTAATTTCTTGATAAAATGATGAAGAAAAACGAGTAAATTGAGGTATGAATCAAAATTTCGCGAAAAATATCCGTTTTCGTCCATTTTTCGGTCATTTTTTGATAAAATGATGAAGAAAAACGAGTAAATTGAGGTATGAATCAAAATTTCGCGGAAAATATCCGTTTTCGTCCCTTTTTTCGGTAATTTCATGATAAAATTATGAAGAAAAACGAGTAAATTGAGGTATGAATCAAAATTTTGCAAAAAATATCCGTTTTCGTCCCTTTTTTTCGGTAATTTCTTGATAAAATGATGAAGAAAAACGAGTAAATTGAGGTATGAATCAAAATTTCGTGAAAAATATCCGTTTTCGTCCCTTTTTTCGGTCATTTTTTGATAAAATGATGAAGAAAAACGAGTAAATTGAGGTATGAATCAAAATTTCGCGAAAAATATCCGTTTTCGTCCCTTTTTACGGTAATTTTTTGATAAAATTATGAAGAAAAACGAGTAAATTGAGGTATGAATCAAAATTTTGCAAAAAATATCCGTTTTCGTCCCTTTTTTCGGTAATTTCTTGATAAAATGATGAAGAAAAACGAGTAAATTGAGGTATGAATCAAAATTTTGCAAAAATATCCGTTTTCGTCCCTTTTTTCGGTCATTTTTTGATAAAATGATGAAGAAAAACGAGTAAATTGAGGTATGAATCAAAATTTCGCGAAAAATATCCGTTTTCGTCCCTTTTTTCGGTAATTTCATGAAAAAATGATGAAGAAAAATGAGTAAATTGAGGTATGAATCAAAATTTCGCGAAAAATATCCGTTTTCGTCCCTTTTTTCGGTAATTTCTTGATAAAATGATGAAGAAAAACGAGTAAATTGAGGTATGAATAAAAATTTCGTGAAAAATATCCGTTTTCGTCCCTTATTTCGGTCATTTTTTGATAAAATGATGAAGAAAAACGAGTAAATTGAGGTATGAATCAAAATTTCGCGAAAAATATCCGTTTTCGTCCCTTTTTACGGTAATTTTTTGATAAAATGATGAAGAAAAACGAGTAAATTGAGCTATGAATCAAAATTTTGCAAAAAATATCCGTTTTCGTCCCTTTTTTCGGTCATTTTTTGATAAAATGATGAAGATAAACGAGTAAAATGAGGTATGAATCAAAATTTCGCGAAAAATATCCATTTTCGTCCCTTTTTTCGGTAATTTTTTGATAAAATGATGAAGAAAAACGAGTAAATTGATGTATGAATCGAAATTTCGCGAAAAATATCCGTTTTCGTCCCTTCTTTCGGTCATTTATTGATAAAATGATGAAGAAAAACGAGTAAATTGAGGTATGAATCAAAATTTTGCAAAAAAATATCCGTTTTCGTCCCTTTTTTCGGTAATTTTTTGATAAAATGATGAAGAAAAACGAGTAAATTGAGGTATGAATCAAAATTTCGTGAAAAATATCCGTTTTCGTCCCTTTTTTCGGTCATTTTTTGATAAAATGATGAAGAAAAACGAGTAAATTGAGGTATGAATCAAAATTTCGCGAAAAATATCCGTTTTCGTCCCTTTTTTCGGTCATTTTTTGATAAAATGATGAAGAAAAACGAGTAAATTGAGGTATGAATCATAATTTCGCGAAAAATATACGTTTTCGTCCCTTTTTTCGGTAATTTTTTGATAAAATGATGAAGAAAAACGAGTAAATTGAGGTATGAATCAAAATTTTGCAAAAAATATCCGTTTTCGTCCCTTTTTTCGGTAATTTTATGATAAAATGATGAAGAAAAACGAGTAAATTGAGGTATGAATCAAAATTTAGCGAAAAATATCCGTTTTCGTCCCTTTTTTCGGTCATTTTTTGATAAAATGATGAAGAAAAACGAGTAAATTGAGGTATGAATCAAAATTTCGCGAAAAATATCCGTTTTCGTCCCTTTTTTCGGTCATTTTTTGATAAAATGATGAAGAAAAACGAGTAAATTGAGGTATGAATCAAAATTTCGCGAAAAATATCCGTTTTCGTCCCTTTCTTCGGTAATTTCATGATAAAATGATGAAGAAAAACGAGTAAATTGAGGTATGAATCAAAATTTTGCAAAAAATATCCGTTTTCGTCCCTTTTTTCGGTAATTTCTTGATAAAATGATGAAGAAAAACGAGTAAATTGAGGTATGAATCAAAATTTCGCGAAAAATATCCGTTTTCGTCCCTTTTTTCGGTCATTTTTTGATAAAATGATGACGAAAAACGAGTAAATTGAGGTATGAATCAAAATTTCGCGGAAAATATCCGTTTTCGTCCCTTTTTTCGGTAATTTCATGATAAAATGATGAAGAAAAACGAGTAAATTGAGGTATGAATCAAAATTTTGCAAAAAATATCCGTTTTCGTCCCTTTTTTCGGTAATTTCTTGATAAAATGATGAAGAAAACGAGTAAATTGAGGTATGAATCAAAATTTCGTGAAAAATATCAGTTTTCGTCCCTTTTTTCGGTAATTTTTTGATAAAATGATGAAGAAAAACGAGTAAATTGAGGTATGAATCAAAATTTCGCGCAAAATATCCGTTTTCGTCCCTTTTTTCGGTAATTTTTTGATAAAATGATGAAGAAAAACGAGTAAATTGAGGTATGAATCAAAATTTTGCAAAAAATATCCGTTTTCGTCCCTTTTTTCGGTAATTTCTTGATAAAATGATGAAGAAAAACGAGTAAATTGAGGTATGAATCAAAATTTTGCAAAAATATCCGTTTTCGTCCCTTTTTTCGGTAATTTCATGATAAAATGATGAAGAAAAACGAGTAAATTGAGGTATGAATCAAAATTTCGCGAAAAATATCCGTTTTCGTCCCTATTTTCGGTAATTTCTTCATAAAATGATGAAGAAAAACGAGTAAATTGAGGTATGAATCAAAATTTTGCAAAAAATATCCGTTTTCGTCCCTTTTTTCGGTAATTTTTTGATAAAATGATGAAACAAAACGAGTAAATTGAGGTATGAATCAAAATTTTGCAAAAAATATCCGTTTTCGTCCCTTTCTTCGGTAATTTCTTGATAAAATGATGAAGAAAAGCGAGTAAATTGAGGTATGAATCAAAATTTCGCGATAAATATCCGTTTTCGTCCCTTTTTTCGGTAATTTTTTGATAAAATGATGAAGAAAAACGAGTAAATTGAGGTATGAATCAAAATTTTGCAAAAAATATCCGTTTTCGTCCCTTTTTTTCGATAATTTCATGATAAAATGATGAAGAAAAACGAGTAAATTGAGGTATGAATAAAAATTTCGCGAAAAATATCCGTTTTCGTCCCTTTTTTCGGTCATTTTTTGATAAAATGATGAAGAAAAACGAGTAAATTGAGGTATGAATCAAAATTTCGCGAAAAATATCCGTTTTCGTCCCTTTTTTTGGTAATTTTTTGATAAAATGATGAAGAAAAACGAGTAAATTGAGGTATGAATCAAAATTTCGCGAAAAATATCCGTTTTCGTCCCTTTTTTCGGTCATTTTTTGATAAAATGATGAAGAAAAACGAGTAAAATGAGGTATGAATCAAAATTTCGCGAAAAATATCCGTTTTCGTCCCTTTTTTCGGTAATTTTTTGATAAAATGATGAAGAAAAACGAGTAAATTGATGTATGAATCAAAATTTTACGAAAAATATCCGTTTTCGTCCCTTTTTTCGGTAATTTCTTGATAAAATGATGAAGAAAAACGAGTAAATTGAGGTATGAATCAAAATTTCGTGAAAAATATCCGTTTTCGTCCCTTTTTTCGGTAATTTTTTGATAAAATGATGAAGAAAAACGAGTAAATTGAGGTATGAATCAAAATTTCGCGAAAAATATCCGTTTTCGTCCCTTTTTTCGGTAATTTTTTGATAAAATGACGAAGAAAAACGAGTAAATTGAGGTATGAATCAAAATTTTGCAAAAAATATCCGTTTTCGTCCCTTTTTTCGGTAATTTCTTGATAAAATGATGAAGAAAAACGAGTAAATTGAGGTATGAATAAAAATTTTGCAAAAATATCCGTTTTCGTCCCTTTTTTCGGTAATTTCATGATAAAATGATGAAGAAAAACGAGTAAATTGAGGTAAGAATCAAAATTTCGCGAAAAATATCCGTTTTCGTCCCTATTTTCGGTAATTTCTTGATAAAATGATGAAGAAAAACGAGTAAATTGAGGTATGAATCAAAATTTTGCAAAAAATATCCGTTTTCGTCCCTTTTTTCGGTAATTTTTTGATAAAATGATGAAGAAAAACGAGTAAATTGAGGTATGAATCAAAATTTTGCAAAAAATATCCGTTTTCGTCCCTTTTTTCGGTAATTTCTTGATAAAATGATGAAGAAAAACGAGTAAATTGAGGTATGAATCAAAATTTCGCGATAAATATCCGTTTTCGTCCCTTTTTTCGGTAATTTTTTGATAAAATGATGAAGAAAAACGAGTAAATTGAGGTATGAATCAAAATTTTGCAAAAAATATCCGTTTTCGTCCCTTTTTTCGGTAATTTCATGATAAAATGATGAAGAAAAACGAGTAAATTGAGGTATGAATAAAAATTTCGCGAAAAATATCCGTTTTCGTCCCTTTTTTCGGTCATTTTTTGATAAAATGATGAAGAAAAACGAGTAAATTGAGGTATGAATCAAAATTTCGCGAAAAATATCCGTTTTCGTCCCTTTTTTCGGTCATTTTTTGATAAAATGATGAAGAAAAACGAGTAAATTGAGGTATGAATCAAAATTTCGCGAAAAATATCCGTTTTCGTCCCTTTTTTCGGTAATTTTTTGATAAAATGATGAAGAAAAAGGAGTAAATTGAGGTATGAATCAAAATTTCGCGAAAAATATCCGTTTTCGTCCCTTTTTTCGGTAATTTCATGATAAAATGATGAAGAAAAACGAGTAAATTGAGGTATGAATCAAAATTTTGCAAAAAATATCCGTTTTCGTCCCTTTTTTCGGTAATTTCTTGATAAAATGATGAAGAAAAACGAGTAAATTGAGGTATGAATCAAAATTTCGCGAAAAATATCCGTTTTCGTCCATTTTTCGGTCATTTTTTGATAAAATGATGAAGAAAAACGAGTAAATTGAGGTATGAATCAAAATTTCGCGAAAAATATCCGTTTTCGTCCCTTTTTTCGGTAATTTCATGATAAAATTATGAAGAAAAACGAGTAAATTGAGGTATGAATCAAAATTTTGCAAAAAATATCCGTTTTCGTCCCTTTTTTCGGTAATTTCTTGATAAAATGATGAAGAAAAACGAGTAAATTGAGGTATGAATCAAAATTTCGTGAAAAATATCCGTTTTCGTCCCTTTTTTCGGTCATTTTTTGATAAAATGATGAAGAAAAACGAGTAAATTGAGGTATGAATCAAAATTTCGCGAAAAATATCCGTTTTCGTCCCTTTTTACGGTAATTTTTTGATAAAATTATGAAGAAAAACGAGTAAATTGAGGTATGAATCAAAATTTTGCAAAAAATATCCGTTTTCGTCCCTTTTTTCGGTAATTTCTTGATAAAATGATGAAGAAAAACGAGTAAATTGAGGTATGAATCAAAATTTTGCAAAAATATCCGTTTTCGTCCCTTTTTTCGGTCATTTTTTGATAAAATGATGAAGAAAAACGAGTAAATTGAGGTATGAATCAAAATTTCGCGAAAAATATCCGTTTTCGTCCCTTTTTTCGGTAATTTCTTGATAAAATGATGAAGAAAATCGAGTAAATTGAGGTATGAATCGAAATTTCGCGAAAAATATCCGTTTTCGTCCCTTCTTTCGGTCATTTATTGATAAAATGATGAAGAAAAACGAGTAAATTGAGGTATGAATCAAAATTTTGCAATAAAATATCCGTTTTCGTCCCTTTTTTCGGTAATTTTTTGATAAAATGATGAAGAAAAACGAGTAAATTGAGGTATGAATCAAAATTTCGTGAAAAATATCCGTTTTCGTCCCTTTTTCGGTCATTTTTTGATAAAATGATGAAGAAAAACGAGTAAATTGAGGTATGAATCAAAATTTCGCGAAAAATATCCGTTTTCGTCCCTTTTTTCGGTCATTTTTTGATAAAATGATGAAAAAAATCGAGTAAATTGAGGTATGAATCATAATTTCGCGAAAAATATACGTTTTCGTCCCTTTTTTCGGTAATTTTTTGATAAAATGATGAAGAAAAACGAGTAAATTGAGGTATGAATCAAAATTTTGCAAAAAATATCCGTTTTCGTCCCTTTTTTCGGTAATTTCATGATAAAATGATGAAGAAAAACGAGTAAATTGAGGTATGAATCAAAATTTAGCGAAAAATATCCGTTTTCGTCCCTTTTTTCGGTCATTTTTTGATAAAATGATGAAGAAAAACGAGTAAATTGAGGTATGAATCAAAATTTCGCGAAAAATATCCGTTTTCGTCCCTTTTTTCGGTCATTTTTTGATAAAATGATGAAGAAAAACGAGTAAATTGAGGTATGAATCAAAATTTCGCGAAAAATATCCGTTTTCGTCCCTTTCTTCGGTAATTTCATGATAAAATGATAAAGAAAAACGAGTAAATTGAGGTATGAATCAAAATTTTGCAAAAAATATCCGTTTTCGTCCCTTTTTTCGGTAATTTCTTGATAAAATGATGAAGAAAAACGAGTAAATTGAGGTATGAATCAAAATTTCGCGAAAAATATCCGTTTTCGTCCCTTTTTTCGGTCATTTTTTGATAAAATGATGAAGAAAAACGAGTAAATTGAGGTATGAATCAAAATTTCGCGGAAAATATCCGTTTTCGTCCCTTTTTTCGGTAATTTCATGATAAAATTATGAAGAAAAACGAGTAAATTGAGGTATGAATCAAAATTTTGCAAAAAATATCCGTTTTCGTCCCTTTTTTCGGTAATTTCTTGATAAAATGATGAAGAAAAACGAGTAAATTGAGGTATGAATCAAAATTTCGTGAAAAATATCCGTTTTCGTCCCTTTTTTCGGTAATTTTTTGATAAAATGATGAAGAAAAACGAGTAAATTGAGGTATGAATCAAAATTTCGCGAAAAATATCCGTTTTCGTCCCTTTTTTCGGTAATTTTTTGATAAAATGATGAAGAAAAACGAGTAAATTGAGGTATGAATCAAAATTTTGCAAAAAATATCCGTTTTCGTCCCTTTTTTCGGTAATTTCTTGATAAAATGATGAAGAAAAACGAGTAAATTGAGGTATGAATCAAAATTTTGCAAAAATATCCGTTTTCGTCCCTTTTTTCGGTAATTTCATGATAAAATGATGAAGAAAAACGAGTAAATTGAGGTATGAATCAAAATTTCGCGAAAAATATCCGTTTTCGTCCCTATTTTCGGTAATTTCTTGATAAAATGATGAAGAAAAACGAGTAAATTGAGGTATTAATCAAAATTTTGCAAAAAATATCCGTTTTCGTCCCTTTTTTCGGTAATTTTTTGATAAAATGATGAAGAAAAACGAGTAAATTGAGGTATGAATCAAAATTTCGCGAAAAATATCCGTTTTCGTCCCTTTTTTCGGTCATTTTTTGATTAAATGATGAAGAAAAACGAGTAAAATGAGGTATGAATCAAAATTTTGCAAAAAATATCCGTTTTCGTCCCTTTTTTCGGTAATTTTTTGATAAAATGATGAAGAAAAACGAGTAAATTGAGGTATGAATCAAAATTTTGCAAAAAATATCCGTTTTCGTCCCTTTTTTCGGTAATTTCTTGATAAAATGATGAAGAAAAACGAGTAAATTGAGGTATGAATCAAAATTTCGCGATAAATATCCGTTTTCGTCCCTTTTTTCGGTAATTTTTTGATAAAATGATGAAGAAAAACGAGTAAATTGAGGTATGAATCAAAATTTTGCAAAAAATATCCGTTTTCGTCCCTTTTTTCGGTAATTTCATGATAAAATGATGAAGAAAAACGAGTAAATTGAGGTATGAATAAAAATTTCGCGAAAAATATCCGTTTTCGTCCCTTTTTTCGGTCATTTTTTGATAAAATGATGAAGAAAAACGAGTAAATTGAGGTATGAATCAAAATTTCGCGAAAAATATCCGTTTTCGTCCCTTTTTTCGGTCATTTTTTGATAAAATGATGAAGAAAAACGAGTAAATTGAGGTATGAATCAAAATTTCGCGAAAAATATCCGTTTTCGTCCCTTTTTTCGGTAATTTTTTGATAAAATGATGAAGAAAAAGGAGTAAATTGAGGTATGAATCAAAATTTCGCGAAAAATATCCGTTTTCGTCCCTTTTTTCGGTAATTTCATGATAAAATGATGAAGAAAAACGAGTAAATTGAGGTATGAATCAAAATTTTGCAAAAAATATCCGTTTTCGTCCCTTTTTTCGGTAATTTCTTGATAAAATGATGAAGAAAAACGAGTAAATTGAGGTATGAATCAAAATTTCGCGAAAAATATCCGTTTTCGTCCATTTTTCGGTCATTTTTTGATAAAATGATGAAGAAAAACGAGTAAATTGAGGTATGAATCAAAATTTCGCGAAAAATATCCGTTTTCGTCCCTTTTTTCGGTAATTTCATGATAAAATTATGAAGAAAAACGAGTAAATTGAGGTATGAATCAAAATTTTGCAAAAAATATCCGTTTTCGTCCCTTTTTTCGGTAATTTCTTGATAAAATGATGAAGAAAAACGAGTAAATTGAGGTATGAATCAAAATTTCGTGAAAAATATCCGTTTTCGTCCCTTTTTTCGGTCATTTTTTGATAAAATGATGAAGAAAAACGAGTAAATTGAGGTATGAATCAAAATTTCGCGAAAAATATCCGTTTTCGTCCCTTTTTACGGTAATTTTTTGATAAAATTATGAAGAAAAACGAGTAAATTGAGGTATGAATCAAAATTTTGCAAAAAATATCCGTTTTCGTCCCTTTTTTCGGTAATTTCTTGATAAAATGATGAAGAAAAACGAGTAAATTGAGGTATGAATCAAAATTTTGCAAAAATATCCGTTTTCGTCCCTTTTTTCGGTAATTTTTTGATAAAATGATGAAGAAAAACGAGTAAATTGAGGTATGAATCAAAATTTCGCGAAAAATATCCGTTTTCGTCCCTTTTTTCGGTAATTTTTTGATAAAATGATGAAGAAGAACGAGTAAATTGAGGTATGAATCATAATTTTGCAAAAAATATCCGTTTTCGTCCCTTTTTTCGGTAATTTCATGATAAAATTATGAAGAAAAACGAGTAAATTGAGGTATGAATCAAAATTTTGCAAAAAATATCCGTTTTCGTCCCTTTTTTCGGTAATTTCATGATAAAATGATGAAGAAAAACGAGTAAATTGAGGTATGAATCAAAATTTTGCAAAAAATATCCGTTTTCGTCCCTTTTTTCGGTAATTTTTTGATAAAATGATGAAGAAAAACGAGTAAATTGAGGTATGAATCAAAATTTCGCAAAAAATATCCGTTTTCGTCCCTTTTTTCGGTAATTTCATGATAAAATGATGAAGAAGAACGAGTAAATTGAGGTATGAATCAAAATTTTGCAAAAAATATCCGTTTTCGTCCCTTTTTTCGGTAATTTTTTGATAAAATGATGAAGAAAAACGAGTAAATTGAGGTATGAATCAAAAGTTCGCGAAAAATATCCGTTTTCGTCCCTTTTTTCGGTAATTTCTTGATAAAATGATGAAGAAAAACGAGTAAATTGAGGTATGAATCAAAATTTTTGCAAAAAATATCCGTTTTCGTCCCTTTCTTCGGTAATTTCATGATAAAATGATGAAGAAAAACGAGTAAATTGAGGTATGAATCAAAATTTTGCAAAAAATATCCGTTTTCGTCCCTTTTTTCGGTAATTTTTTGATAAAATGATGAAGAAAAACGAGTAAATTGAGGTGTGAATCAAAATTTCGCGAAAAATATCCGTTTTAGTCCCTTTTTTCGGTAATTTTTTGATAAAATGATGAAGAAAAACGAGTAAATTGAGGTATGAATCAAAATTTTGCAAAAAATATCCGTTTTCGTCCCTTTTTTCGGTAATTTCATGATAAAATGATGAAGAAAAACGATTAAATTGAGGTATGAATCAAAATTTCGCGAAAAATATCCGTTTTCGTCCCTTTTTTTGGTCATTTTTGATAAAATGATGAAGAAAAACGAGTATTTTGAGGTATGAATCAAAATTTCGCGAAAAATATCCGTTTTCGTCCCTTTTTTCGGTCATTTTTTGATAAAATGATGAAGAAAAACGAGTAAATTGAGGTATGAATCAAAATTTCGCGAAAAATTACCGTTTTCGTCCCTTTTTTTGGTAATTTTTTGATAAAATGATGAAGAAAAACGAGTAAATTGAGGTATGAATCAAAATTTCGCGAAAAATATCCGTTTTCGTCCCTTTTTTCGGTCATTTTTTGATAAAATGATGAAGAAAAACGAGTAAAATGAGGTATGAATCAAAATTTCGTTAAAAATATCCGTTTTCGTCCCTTTTTTCGGTAATTTTTTGATAAAATGATGAAGAAAAACGAGTAAATTGATGTATGAATCAAAATTTCGCGAAAAATATCCGTTTTCGTCCCTTTTTTCGGTCATTAATTGATAAAATGATGAAGAAAAACGTGTAAATTGAAGTATGAATCAAAATTTTGCAAAAAAATATCCGTTTTCGTCCCTTTTTTCGGTAATTTTTTGATAAAATGATGAAGAAAAACGAGTAAATTGAGGTATGAATCAAAATTTCGTGAAAAATATCCGTTTTCGTCCCTTTTTTCGGTCATTATTTGATAAAATGATGAAGAAAAACGAGTAAATTGAGGTATGAATCAAAATTTCGCGAAAAATATCCGTTTTCGTCCCTTTTTTCGGTAATTTCATGATAAAATGATGAAGAAAAACGAGTAAATTGAGGTATGAATCAAAATTTCGCGAAAAATATCCGTTTTCGTCCCTTTTTCGGTAATTTTTTGATAAAATGATGAAGAAAAACGAGTAAATTGAGGTATGAATCAAAATTTTGCAAAAAATATCCGTTTTCGTCCCTTTTTTCGGTAATTTCTTGATAAAATGATGGAGAAAAACGAGTAAATTGAGGTGTGAATAAAAATTTTGCAAAAAATATCCGTTTTCGTCCCTTTTTTCGGTAATTTTTTGATAAAATGATGAAGAAAAACGAGTAAATTGATGTATGAATCAAAATTTCGCGAAAAATATCCGTTTTCGTCCCTTTTTTCGGTAATTTTTTGATAAAATGATGAAGAAAAACGAGTAAAATGAGGTATGAATAAAAATTTCGTGAAAAATATCCGTTTTCGTCCCTTTTTTCGGTCATAGTTTGATAAAATGATGAAGAAAAACGAGTAAATTGAGGTATGAATCAAAATTTCGCGAGAAATATCCGTTTTCGTCCCTTTTTTCGGTAATTTCATGATAAAATGATGAAGAAAAACGAGTAAATTGAGGTATGAATCAAAATTTCGCGAAAAATATCCGTTTTCGTCCCTTTTTTCGGTAATTTTTTGATAAAATGATGAAGAAAAACGAGTAAATTGAGGTATGAATCAAAATATTGCAAAAAATATCCGTTTTCGTCCCTTTTTTCGGTAATTTCTTGATAAAATGATGAAGAAAAACGAGTAAATTGAGGTATGAATCAAAATTTTGCAAAAAATATCTGTTTTCGTCCCTTTTTTCGGTAATTTCATGATAAAATGATGAAGAAAAACGAGTAAATTGAGGTATGAATCAAAATTTCGCGAAAATTATCCGTTTTCGTCCCTTTTTTCGGTAATTTCTTGATAAAATGATGAAGAAAAACGAGTAAATTGAGGTATGAATCAAAATTTTGCAAAAAATATCCGTTTTCGTCCCTTTTTTCGGTAATTTTTTGATAAAATGATGAAGAAAAACGAGTAAATTGATGTATGAATCAAAATTTCGCGAAAAATATCCGTTTTCTTTCCTTTTTTCGGTCATTTATTGATAAAATGATGAAGAAAAACGAGTAAATTGAGGTATGAATCAAAATTTTGCAAAAAAATATCCGTTTTCGTCCATTTTTTCGGTAATTTTTTGATAAAATGATGAAGAAAAACGAGTAAATTGAGGTATGAATCAAAATTTCGTGAAAAATATCCGTTTTCGTCCCTTTTTTCGGTCATTTTTTGATAAAATGATGAAGAAAAACGAGTAAATTGAGGTATGAATCAAAATTTCGCGAAAAATATCCGTATTCGACCCTTTTTTCGGTAATTTTTTGATAAAATGATGAAGAAAAACGAGTAAATTGAGGTATGAATCAAAATTTCGCGAAAAATATCCGTTTTCGTCCCTTTTTTCGGTAATTTTTTGATAAAATGATGAAGAAAAACGAGTAAATTGAGGTATGAATCAAAATTTTGCAAAAAATATCCGTTTTCGTCCCTTTTTTCGGTAATGTTTTGATAAAATGATGAAGAAAAACGAGTAAATTGAGGTATGAATCAAAATTTTGCAAAAAATATCCGTTTTCGTCCCTTTTTTCGGTAATTTCATGATAAAATGATGAAGAAAAACGAGTAAATTGAGGTATGAATCAAAATTTCGCGAAAAATATCCGTTTTCGTCCCTTTTTTCGGTAATTTCTTGATAAAATGATGAAGAAAAACGAGTAAATTGAGGTATGAATCAAAATTTTGCAAAAAATATCCGTTTTCGTCCCTTTTTTCGGTAATTTTTTGATAAAATGATGCAGAAAAACGAGTAAATTGAGGTATGAATCAAAATTTTGCAAAAAATATCCGTTTTCGTCCCTTTTTTCGGTAATTTCTTGATAAAATGATGAAGAAAAACAAGTAAATTGAGGTATGAATCAAAATTTTGCAAAATATATCCGTTTTCGTCCCTTTTTTCGGTAATTTCTTGATATAATGATGAAGAAAAACGAGTAAATTGAGGTATGAATCAAAATTTTGCAAAAAATATCCGTTTTCGTCCCTTTTTTCGGTAATTTTTTTATAAAATGATGAAGAAAAACGAGTAAATTGAGGTATGAATCAAAATTTTGCAAAAAATATCCGTTTTCGTCCCTTTTTTCGGTAATTTTTTGATAAAATGATGAAGAAAAACGAGTAAATTGAGGTATGAATCAAAATTTCGCGAAAAATATCCGTTTTCGTCCCTTTTTTCGGTAATTTCATGATAAAATGATGAAGAAAATCGAGTAAATTGAGGTATGAATCAAAATTTCGCAAAAAATATCCGTTTTTGTCCCTTTTTTCGGTCATTTTTTGATATAATGATGAAGAAAAACGAGTAAATTGAGGTATGAATCAAAATTTAGCGAAAAATATCCGTTTTCGTCCCTTTTTTCGGTAATTGTTTGATAAAATGATGAAGAAAAACGAGTAAATTGAGGTATGAATCAAAATATCGCGATAAATATCCGTTTTCGTCCCTTTTTTGGGTAATTTCATGATAAAATGATGAAGGAAAACGAGTAAATTGAGGTATGAATAAAAATTTCGCGAAAAATATCCGTCTTCGTCCCTTTTTTCGGTCATTTTTTGATAAAATGATGAAGAAAAACGAGTAAATTGAGGTATGAATCAAAATTTCGCGAAAAATATCCGTTTTCGTCCCTTTTTTCGGTAATTTTTTGATAAAATGATGAAGAAAAACGAGTAAATTGAGGTATGAATCAAAATTTTGCAAAAAATATCTATTTTCGTCCCTTTCTTCGGTAATTTCATGATAAATGATGAAGAAAAACGAGTAAATTGAGGTACGAATCAAAATTTCGCGAAAAATATCCGTTTTCGTCCCTTTTTTCGGTAATTTCTTGATAAAATGATGAAGAAAAACGAGTAAATTGAGGTATGAATCAAAATTTTGCAAAAATGTCCGTTTTCGTCCCTTTTTTCGGTAATTTCATGATAAAATGATGAAGAAAAACGAGTAAATTGAGGTATGAATCAAAATTTCGCGAAAAATATCCGTTTTCGTCCCTTTTTTCGGTAATTTCATGATAAAATGATGAAGAAAAACGAGTAAATTGAGGTATGAATAAAAATTTCGCGAAAAATATCCGTTTTCGTCCCTTTTTTCGGTAATTTTTTGATAAAATGATGAAGAAAAACGAGTAAATTGAGGTATGAATCAAAATTTCGCGAAAAATATCCGTTTTCGTCCCTTTTTTCGGTAATTTTTTGATAAAATGATGAAGAAGAACGAGTAAATTGAGGTATGAATCATAATTTTGCAAAAAATATCCGTTTTCGTCCCTTTTTACGGTAATTTCATGATAAAATTATGAAGAAAAACGAGTAAATTGAGGTATGAATCAAAATTTTGCAAAAAATATCCGTTTTCGTCCCTTTTTTCGGTAATTTCATGATAAAATGATGAAGAAAAACGAGTAAATTGAGGTATGAATCAAAATTTCGCGAAAAATATCCGTTTTCGTCCCTTTTTTCGGTAATTTTTTGATAAAATGATGAAGAAAAACGAGTAAATTGAGGTATGAATCAAAATTTTGCAAAAAATATCCGTTTTCGTCCCTTTTTTCGGTAATTTTTTGATAAAATGATGAAGAAAAACGAGTAAATTGAGGTATGAATCAAAATTTCGCGAAAAATATCCGTTTTCGTCCCTTTTTTCGGTAATTTCATGATAAAATGATGAAGAAGAACGAGTAAATTGAGGTATGAATCAAAATTTTGCAAAAAATATCCGTTTTCGTCCCTTTTTTCGGTAATTTTTTGATAAAATGATGAAGAAAAACGAGTAAATTGAGGTATGAATCAAAAGTTCGCGAAAAATATCCGTTTTCGTCCCTTTTTTCGGTAATTTCTTGATAAAATGATGAAGAAAAACGAGTAAATTGAGGTATGAATCAAAATTTTTGCAAAAAATATCCGTTTTCGTCCCTTTTTTCGGTAATTTCATGATAAAATGATGAAGAAAAACGAGTAAATTGAGGTATGAATCAAAATTTCTCGAAAAATATCCGTTTTCGTCCCTTTTTTTCGGTAATGTTTTGATAAAATGATGAAGAAAAACGATTAAATTGAGGTATGAATCAAAATTTTGCAAAAAATATCCGTTTTCGTCCCTTTTTTCGGTAATTTCATGATAAAATGATGAAGAAAAACGAGTAAATTGAGGTATGAATCAAAATTTCGCGAAAAATATCCGTTTTCGTCCTTTTTTTCGGTAATTTCATGATAAAATGATGAAGAAAAACGAGTAAATTGAGGTATGAATAAAAATTTCGCGAAAAATATCCGTTTTCGTCCCTTTTTTCGGTAATTTTTTGATAAAATGATGAAGAAAAACGAGTAAATTGAGGTATGAATCAAAATTTCGCAAAAAATATCCGTTTTTGTCCCTTTTTTCGGTCATTTTTTGATATAATGATGAAGAAAAACGAGTAAATTGAGGTATGAATCAAAATTTAGCGAAAAATATCCGTTTTCGTCCCTTTTTTCGGTAATTGTTTGATAAAATGATGAAGAAAAACGAGTAAATTGAGGTATGAATCAAAATTTCGCGATAAATATCCGTTTTCGTCCCTTTTTTGGGTAATTTCATGATAAAATGATGAAGGAAAACGAGTAAATTGAGGCATGAATAAAAATTTCGCGAAAAATATCCGTCTTCGTCCCTTTTTTCGGTCATTTTTTGATAAAATGATGAAGAAAAACGAGTAAATTGAGGTATGAATCAAAATTTCGCGAAAAATATCCGTTTTCGTCCCTTTTTTCGGTAATTTTTTGATAAAATGATGAAGAAAAACGAGTAAATTGAGGTATGAATCAAAATTTTGCAAAAAATATCTGTTTTCGTCCCTTTTTTCGGTAATTTCATGATAAATGATGAAGAAAAACGAGTAAATTGAGGTACGAATCAAAATTTCGCGAAAAATATCCGTTTTCGTCCCTTTTTTCGGTAATTTCTTGATAAAATGATGAAGAAAAACGAGTAAATTGAGGTATGAATCAAAATTTTGCAAAAATATCCGTTTTCGTCCCTTTTTTCGGTAATTTCATGATAAAATGATGAAGAAAAACGAGTAAATTGAGGAATGAATCAAAATTTCGCGAAAAATATCCGTTTTCGTCCCTTTTTTCGGTAATTTCATGATAAAATGATGATGAAAAACGAGTAAATTGAGGTATGAATAAAAATTTCGCGAAAAATATCCGTTTTCGTCCCTTTTTTCGGTAATTTTTTGATAAAATGATGAAGAAAAACGAGTAAATTGAGGTATGAATCAAAATTTCGCGAAAAATATCCGTTTTCGTCCCTTTTTTCGGTAATTTTTTGATAAAATGATGAAGAAGAACGAGTAAATTGAGGTATAAATCATAATTTTGCAAAAAATATCCGTTTTCGTCCCTTTTTACGGTAATTTCATGATAAAATAATGAAGAAAAACGAGTAAATTGAGGTATGAATCAAAATTTTGCAAAAAATATCCGTTTTCGTCCCTTTTTTCGGTAATTTCATGATAAAATGATGAAGAAAAACGAGTAAATTGAGGTATGAATCAAAATTTCGCGAAAAATATCCGTTTTCGTCCCTTTTTTCGGTAATTTTTTGATAAAATGATGAAGAAAAACGAGTAAATTGAGGTATGAATCAAAATTTTGCAAAAAATATCCGTTTTCGTCCCTTTTTTCGGTAATTTTTTGATAAAATGATGAAGAAAAACGAGTAAATTGAGGTATGAATCAAAATTTCGCGAAAAATATCCGTTTTCGTCCCTTTTTTCGGTAATTTCATGATAAAATGATGAAGAAGAACGAGTAAATTGAGGTATGAATCAAAATTTTGCAAAAAATATCCGTTTTCGTCCCTTTTTTCGGTAATTTTTTGATAAAATGATGAAGAAAAACGAGTAAATTGAGGTATGAATCAAAAGTTCGCGAAAAATATCCGTTTTCGTCCCTTTTTTCGGTAATTTCTTGATAAAATGATGAAGAAAAACGAGTAAATTGAGGTATGAATCAAAATTTTTGCAAAAAATATCCGTTTTCGTCCCTTTTTTCGGTAATTTCATGATAAAATGATGAAGAAAAACGAGTAAATTGAGGTATGAATCAAAATTTCTCGAAAAATATCCGTTTTCGTCCCTTTTTTCGGTAATGTTTTGATAAAATGATGAAGAAAAACGATTAAATTGAGGTATGAATCAAAATTTTGCAAAAAATATCCGTTTTCGTCCCTTTTTTCGGTAATTTCATGATAAAATGATGAAGAAAAACGAGTAAATTGAGGTATGAATCAAAATTTCGCGAAAAATATCCGTTTTCGTCCTTTTTTTCGGTAATTTCATGATAAAATGATGAAGAAAAACGAGTAAATTGAGGTATGAATAAAAATTTCGCGAAAAATATCCGTTTTCGTCCCTTTTTTCGGTAATTGTTTGATAAAATGATGAAGAAAAACGAGTAAATTGAGGTATGAATCAAAATTTCGCGATAAATATCCGTTTTCGTCCCTTTTTTGGGTAATTTCATGATAAAATGATGAAGGAAAACGAGTAAATTGAGGTATGAATAAAAATTTCGCGAAAAATATCCGTCTTCGTCCCTTTTTTCGGTCATTTTTTGATAAAATGATGAAGAAAAACGAGTAAATTGTGGTATGAATCAAAATTTCGCGAAAAATATCCGTTTTCGTCCCTTTTTTCGGTAATTTTTTGATAAAATGATGAAGAAAAACGAGTAAATTGAGGTATGAATCAAAATTTTGCAAAAAATATCTGTTTTCGTCCCTTTTTTCGGTAATTTCATGATAAATGATGAAGAAAAACGAGTAAATTGAGGTACGAATCAAAATTTCGCGAAAAATATCCGTTTTCGTCCCTTTTTTCGGTAATTTCTTGATAAAATGATGAAGAAAAACGAGTAAATTGAGGTATGAATCAAAATTTTGCAAAAATATCCGTTTTCGTCCCTTTTTTCGGTAATTTCATGATAAAATGATGAAGAAAAACGAGTAAATTGAGGAATGAATCAAAATTTCGCGAAAAATATCCGTTTTCGTCCCTTTTTTCGGTAATTTCATGATAAAATGATGAAGAAAAACGAGTAAATTGAGGTATGAATAAAAATTTCGCGAAAAATATCCGTTTTCGTCCCTTTTTTCGGTAATTTTTTGATAAAATGATGAAGAAAAACGAGTAAATTGAGGTATGAATCAAAATTTCGCGAAAAATATCCGTTTTCGTCCCTTTTTTCGGTAATTTTTTGATAAAATGATGAAGAAGAACGAGTAAATTGAGGTATGAATCATAATTTTGCAAAAAATATCCGTTTTCGTCCCTTTTTACGGTAATTTCATGATAAAATTATGAAGAAAAACGAGTAAATTGAGGTATGAATCAAAATTTTGCAAAAAATATCCGTTTTCGTCCCTTTTTTCGGTAATTTCATGATAAAATGATGAAGAAAAACGAGTAAATTGAGGTATGAATCAAAATTTCGCGAAAATTATCCGTTTTCGTCCCTTTTTTCGGTAATTTTTTGATAAAATGATGAAGAAAAACGAGTAAATTGAGGTATGAATCAAAATTTTGCAAAAAATATCCGTTTTCGACCCTTTTTTCGGTAATTTTTTGATAAAATGATGAAGAAAAACGAGTAAATTGAGGTATGAATCAAAATTTCGCGAAAAATATCCGTTTTCGTCCCTTTTTTCGGTAATTTCATGATAAAATGATGAAGAAGAACGAGTAAATTGAGGTATGAATCAAAATTTTGCAAAAAATATCCGTTTTCGTCCCTTTTTTCGGTAATTTTTTGATAAAATGATGAAGAAAAACGAGTAAATTGAGGTATGAATCAAAAGTTCGCAAAAAATATCCGTTTTCGTCCCTTTTTTCGGTAATTTCTTGATAAAATGATGAAGAAAAACGAGTAAATTGAGGTATGAATCAAAATTTTTGCAAAAAATATCCGTTTTCGTCCCTTTTTTCGGTAATTTCATGATAAAATGATGAAGAAAAACGAGTAAAATGAGGTATGAATCAAAATTTCTCGAAAAATATCCGTTTTCGTCCCTTTTTTCGGTAATGTTTTGATAAAATGATGAAGAAAAACGATTAAATTGAGGTATGAATCAAAATTTTGCAAAAAATATCCGTTTTCGTCCCTTTTTTCGGTAATTTCATGATAAAATGATGAAGAAAAACGAGTAAATTGAGGTATGAATCAAAATTTCGCGAAAAATATCCGTTTTCGTCCTTTTTTTCGGTAATTTCATGATAAAATGATGAAGAAAAACGAGTAAATTGAGGTATGAATAAAAATTTCGCGAAAAATATCCGTTTTCGTCCCTTTTTTCGGTAATTTTTTGATAAAATGATGAAGAAAAACGAGTAAATTGAGGTTTGAATCAAAATTTTGCAAAAAATATCCGTTTTCGTCCCTTTTTTCGGTAATTTTTTGATAAAATGATGAAGAAAAACAAGTAAATTGAGGTATGAATCAAAATTTTGCAAAAAATATCCGTTTTCGTCCCTTTTTTCGGTAATTTTTTGATAAAATGATGAAGAAAAACGAGTAAATTGAGGTATGAATAAAAATTTTGCAAAAAATATCCGTTTTCGTCCCTTTTTTCGGTCATTTTTTGATAAAATGATGAAGAAAAACGAGTAAAAAAAGGTATGAATCAAAATTTCGCGAAAAATATCCGTTTTCGTCCCTTTTTTAGGTAATTTTTTGATAAAATGATGAAGAAAAACGAGTAAATTGATGCGTGAATCAAAATTTCGCGAAAAATATCCGTTTTCGTCCCTTTTTTCGGTCATTTATTGATAAAATGATGAAGAAAAACGAGTAAATTGAGGTATGAATCAAAATTTTGCAAAAAAATATCCGTTTTCGTCCCTTTTTTTGGTAATTTTTTGATAAAATGATGAAGAAAAACGAGTAAAATGAGGTATGAATAAAAATTTCGTGAAAAATATCCGTTTTCAACCCTTTTTTCGGTCATAGTTTGATAAAATGATGAAGAAAAACGAGTAAATTGAGGTATGAATCAAAATTTCGCGAGAAATATCCGTTTTCGTCCCTTTTTTCGGTAATTTCATGATAAAATGATGAAGAAAAACGAGTAAATTGAGGTATGAATCAAAATTTCGCGAAAAATATCCGTTTTCGTCCCTTTTTTCGGTCATTTTTTGATAAAATGATGAAGAAAAACGAGTAAATTGAGGTATGAATCAAAATTTCGCGAAAAATATCCGTTTTCGTCCCTTTTTTTGGTAATTTTTTGATAAAATGATGAAGAAAAACGAGTAAATTGAGGTATGAATCAAAATTTCGCGAAAAATATCCGTTTTCGTCCCTTTTTTCGGTCATTTTTTGATAAAATGATGAAGAAAAACGAGTAAAATGAGGTATGAATCAAAATTTCGCGAAAAATATCCGTTTTCGTCCCTTTTTTCGGTAATTTCATGATAAAATGATGAAGAAAAACGAGTAAATTGAGGTATGAATCAAAATTTCGCGAAAAATATCCGTTTTCGTCCCTTTTTTCGGTAATTTTTTGATAAAATGATGAAGAAAAACGAGTAAATTGAGGTATGAATCAAAATTTTGCAAAAAATATCCGTTCTCGTCCCTTTTTTCGGTAATTTCTTGATAAAATGATGGAGAAAAACGAGTAAATTGAGGTGTGAATCAAAATTTTGCAAAAAATATCCGTTTTCGTCCCTTTTTTCGGTAATTTTTTGATAAAATGATGAAGAAAAACGAGTAAATTGATGTATGAATCAAAATTTCGCGAAAAATATCCGTTTTCGTCCCTTTTTTCGGTAATTTCTTGATAAAATGATGAAGAAAAACGAGTAAATTGAGGTATGAATCAAAATTTTGCAAAAAATATCCGTTTTCGTCCCTTTTTTCGGTAATTTTTTGATAAAATGATGAAGAAAAACGAGTAAATTGAGGTATGAATAAAAATTTTGCAAAAAATATCCGTTTTCGTCCCTTTTTTCGGTCATTTTTTGATAAAATGATGAAGAAAAACGAGTAAAAAAAGGTATGAATCAAAATTTCGCGAAAAATATCCGTTTTCGTCCCTTTTTTAGGTAATTTTTTGATAAAATGATGAAGAAAAACGAGTAAATTGATGTATGAATCAAAATTTCGCGAAAAATATCCGTTTTCGTCCCTTTTTTCGGTCATTTATTGATAAAATGATGAAGAAAAACGAGTAAATTGAGGTATGAATCAAAATTTTGCAAAAAAATATCCGTTTTCGTCCCTTTTTTCGGTAATTTTTTGATAAAATGATGAAGAAAAACGAGTAAAATGAGGTATGAATAAAAATTTCGTGAAAAATATCCGTTTTCGTCCCTTTTTTCGGTCATAGTTTGATAAAATGATGAAGAAAAACGAGTAAATTGAGGTATGAATCAAAATTTCGCGAGAAATATCCGTTTTCGTCCCTTTTTTCGGTAATTTCATGATAAAATGATGAAGAAAAACGAGTAAATTGAGGTATGAATCAAAATTTCGCGAAAAATATCCGTTTTCGTCCCTTCTTTCGGTAATTTTTTGATAAAATGATGAAGAAAAACGAGTAAATTGAGGTATGAATCAAAATTTTGCAAAAAATATCCGTTTTCGTCCCTTTTTTCGGTAATTTCTTGATAAAATGATGAAGAAAAACGAGTAAATTGAGGTATGAATCAAAATTTTGCAAAAAATATCTGTTTTCGTCCCTTTTTTCGGTAATTTCATGATAAAATGATGAAGAAAAACGAGTAAATTGAGGTATGAATCAAAATTTCGCGAAAAATAACCGTTTTCGTCCCTTTTTTCGGTAATTTCTTGATAAAATGATGAAGAAAAACGAGTAAATTGAGGTATGAATCAAAATTTTGCAAAAAATATCCGTTTTCGTCCCTTTTTTCGGTAATTTTTTGATAAAATGATGAAGAAAAACGAGTAAATTGATGTATGAATCAAAATTTCGCGAAAAATATCCGTTTTCTTTCCTTTTTTCGGTAATTTATTGATAAAATGATGAAGAAAAACGAGTAAATTGAGGTATGAATCAAAATTTTGCAAAAAAATATCCGTTTTCGTCCATTTTTTCGGTAATTTTTTGATAAAATGATGAAGAAAAACGAGTAAATTGAGGTATGAATCAAAATTTCGTGAAAAATAACCGTTTTCGTCCCTTTTTTCGGTCATTTTTTGATAAAATGATGAAGAAAAACGAGTAAATTGAGGTATGAATCAAAATTTCGCGAAAAATATCCGTATTCGTCCCTTTTTTCGGTAATTTTTTGATAAAATGATGAAGAAAAACGAGTAAATTGAGGTATGAATCAAAATTTCGCGAAAAATATCCGTTTTCGTCCCTTTTTTCGGTAATTTTTTGATAAAATGATGAAGAAAAACGAGTAAATTGAGGTATGAATCAAAATTTTGCAAAAAATATCCGTTTTCGTCCCTTTTTTGGTAATGTTTTGATAAAATGATGAAGAAAAACGAGTAAATTGAGGTATGAATCAAAATTTTGCAAAAAATATCCGTTTTCGTCCCTTTTTTCGGTAATTTCATGATAAAATGATGAAGAAAAACGAGTAAATTGAGGTATGAATCAAAATTTCGCGAAAAATATCCGTTTTCGTCCCTTTTTTCGGTAATTTCTTGATAAAATGATGAAGAAAAACGAGTAAATTGAGGTATGAATCAAAATTTTGCAAAAAATATCCGTTTTCGTCCCTTTTTTCGGTAATTTTTTGATAAAATGATGAAGAAAAACGAGTAAATTGAGGTATGAATCAAAATTTTGCAAAAAATATCCGTTTTCGTCCCTTTTTTCGGTAATTTCTTGATAAAATGATGAAGAAAAACAAGTAAATTGAGGTATGAATCAAAATTTTGCAAAAAATATCCGTTTTCGTCCCTTTTTTCGGTAATTTCTTGATATAATGATGAAGAAAAACGAGTAAATTGAGGTATGAATCAAAATTTTGCAAAAAATATCCGTTTTCGTCCCTTTTTTCGGTAATTTTTTTATAAAATGATGAAGAAAAACGAGTAAATTGAGGTATGAATCAAAATTTTGCAAAAAATATCCGTTTTCGTCCCTTTTTTCGGTAATTTTTTGATAAAATGATGAAGAAAAACGAGTAAATTGAGGTATGAATCAAAATTTCGCGAAAAATATCCGTTTTCGTCCCTTTTTTCGGTAATTTCATGATAAAATGATGAAGAAAATCGAGTAAATTGAGGTATGTATCAAAATTTCGCAAAAAATATCCGTTTTCGTCCCTTTTTTCGGTAATTGTTTGATAAAATGATGAAGAAAAACGAGTAAATTGAGGTATGAATCAAAATTTCGCGATAAATATCCGTTTTCGTCCCTTTTTTGGGTAATTTCATGATAAAATGATGAAGGAAAACGAGTAAATTGAGGAATGAATAAAAATTTCGCGAAAAATATCCGTCTTCGTCCCTTTTTTCGGTCATTTTTTGATAAAATGATGAAGAAAAACGAGTAAATTGATGTATGAATCAAAATTTCGCGAAAAATATCCGTTTTCGTCCCTTTTTTCGGTAATTTTTTGATAAAATGATGAAGAAAAACGAGTAAATTGAGGTATGAATCAAAATTTTGCAAAAAATATCTGTTTTCGTCCCTTTTTTCGGTAATTTCATGATAAATGATGAAGAAAAACGAGTAAATTGAGGTACGAATCAAAATTTCGCGAAAAATATCCGTTTTCGTCCCTTTTTTCGGTAATTTCATGATAAAATGATGAAGAAAAACGAGTAAATTGAGGTATGAATAAAAATTTCGCGAAAAATATCCGTTTTCGTCCCTTTTTTCGGTAATTTTTTGATAAAATGATGAAGAAAAACGAGTAAATTGAGGTATGAATCAAAATTTCGCGAAAAATATCCGTTTTCGTCCCTTTTTTCGGTAATTTTTTGATAAAATGATGAAGAAGAACGAGTAAATTGAGGTATGAATCAAAATTTTGCAAAAAATATCCGTTTTCGTCCCTTTTTTCGGTAATTTCATGATAAAATGATGAAGAAAAACGAGTAAATTGAGGTATGAATCAAAATTTCGCGAAAAATATCCGTTTTCGTCCCTTTTTTCGGTAATTTTTTGATAAAATGATGAAGAAAAACGAGTAAATTGAGGTATGAATCAAAATTTTGCAAAAAATATCCGTTTTCGTTCCTTTTTTCGGTAATTTTTTGATAAAATGATGAAGAAAAACGAGTAAATTGAGGTATGAATCAAAATTTCGCGAAAAATATCCGTTTTCGTCCCTTTTTTCGGTAATTTCATGATAAAATGATGAAGAAGAACGAGTAAATTGAGGTATGAATCAAAATTTTGCAAAAAATATCCGTTTTCGTCCCTTTTTTCGGTAATTTTTTGATAAAATGATGAAGAAAAACGAGTAAATTGAGGTATGAATCAAAAGTTCGCGAAAAATATCCGTTTTCGTCCCTTTTTTCGGTAATTTCTTGATAAAATGATGAAGAAAAACGAGTAAATTGAGGTATGAATCAAAATTTTTGCAAAAAATATCCGTTTTCGTCCCTTTTTTCGGTAATTTCATGATAAAATGATGAAGAAAAACGAGTAAATTGAGGTATGAATCAAAATTTCGCGATAAATATCCGTTTTCGTCCCTTTTTTGGGTAATTTCATGATAAAATGATGAAGGAAAACGAGTAAATTGAGGAATGAATAAAAATTTCGCGAAAAATATCCGTCTTCGTCCCTTTTTTCGGTCATTTTTTGATAAAATGATGAAGAAAAACGAGTAAATTGATGTATGAATCAAAATTTCGCGAAAAATATCCGTTTTCGTCCCTTTTTTCGGTAATTTTTTGATAAAATGATGAAGAAAAACGAGTAAATTGAGGTATGAATCAAAATTTTGCAAAAAATATCTGTTTTCGTCCCTTTTTTCGGTAATTTCATGATAAATGATGAAGAAAAACGAGTAAATTGAGGTACGAATCAAAATTTCGCGAAAAATATCCGTTTTCGTCCCTTTTTTCGGTAATTTCATGATAAAATGATGAAGAAAAACGAGTAAATTGAGGTATGAATAAAAATTTCGCGAAAAATATCCGTTTTCGTCCCTTTTTTCGGTAATTTTTTGATAAAATGATGAAGAAAAACGAGTAAATTGAGGTATGAATCAAAATTTCGCGAAAAATATCCGTTTTCGTCCCTTTTTTCGGTAATTTTTTGATAAAATGATGAAGAAGAACGAGTAAATTGAGGTATGAATCAAAATTTTGCAAAAAATATCCGTTTTCGTCCCTTTTTTCGGTAATTTCATGATAAAATGATGAAGAAAAACGAGTAAATTGAGGTATGAATCAAAATTTCGCGAAAAATATCCGTTTTCGTCCCTTTTTTCGGTAATTTTTTGATAAAATGATGAAGAAAAACGAGTAAATTGAGGTATGAATCAAAATTTTGCAAAAAATATCCGTTTTCGTTCCTTTTTTCGGTAATTTTTTGATAAAATGATGAAGAAAAACGAGTAAATTGAGGTATGAATCAAAATTTCGCGAAAAATATCCGTTTTCGTCCCTTTTTTCGGTAATTTCATGATAAAATGATGAAGAAGAACGAGTAAATTGAGGTATGAATCAAAATTTTGCAAAAAATATCCGTTTTCGTCCCTTTTTTCGGTAATTTTTTGATAAAATGATGAAGAAAAACGAGTAAATTGAGGTATGAATCAAAAGTTCGCGAAAAATATCCGTTTTCGTCCCTTTTTTCGGTAATTTCTTGATAAAATGATGAAGAAAAACGAGTAAATTGAGGTATGAATCAAAATTTTTGCAAAAAATATCCGTTTTCGTCCCTTTTTTCGGTAATTTCATGATAAAATGATGAAGAAAAACGAGTAAATTGAGGTATGAATCAAAATTTCTCGAAAAATATCCGTTTTCGTCCCTTTTTTCGGTAATGTTTTGATAAAATGATGAAGAAAAACGATTAAATTGAGGTATGAATCAAAATTTTGCAAAAAATATCCGTTTTCGTCCCTTTTTTCGGTAATTTCATGATAAAATGATGAAGAAAAACGAGTAAATTGAGGTATGAATCAAAATTTCGCGAAAAATATCCGTTTTCGTCCTTTTTTTCGGTAATTTCATGATAAAATGATGAAGAAAAACGATTAAATTGAGGTATGAATCAAAATTTTGCAAAAAATATCCGTTTTCGTCCCTTTTTTCGGTAATTTTTTGATAAAATGATGAAGAAAAACAAGTAAATTGAGGTATGAATCAAAATTTTGCAAAAAATATCCGTTTTCGTCCCTTTTTTCGGTAATTTTTTGATAAAATGATGAAGAAAAACGAGTAAATTGAGGTATGAATAAAAATTTTGCAAAAAATATCCGTTTTCGTCCCTTTTTTCGGTCATTTTTTGATAAAATGATGAAGAAAAACGAGTAAAAAAAGGTATGAATCAAAATTTCGCGAAAAATATCCGTTTTCGTCCCTTTTTTAGGTAATTTTTTGATAAAATGATGAAGAAAAACGAGTAAATTGATGTATGAATCAAAATTTCGCGAAAAATATCCGTTTTCGTCCCTTTTTTCGGTCATTTATTGATAAAATGATGAAGAAAAACGAGTAAATTGAGGTATGAATCAAAATTTTGCAAAAAAATATCCGTTTTCGTCCCTTTTTTCGGTAATTTTTTGATAAAATGATGAAGAAAAACGAGTAAAATGAGTTATGAATAAAAATTTCGTGAAAAATATCCGTTTTCGTCCCTTTTTTCGGTCATAGTTTGATAAAATGATGAAGAAAAACGAGTAAATTGAGGTATGAATCAAAATTTCGCGAGAAATATCCGTTTTCGTCCCTTTTTTCGGTAATTTCATGATAAAATGATGAAGAAAAACGAGTAAATTGAGGTATGAATCAAAATTTCGCGAAAAATATCCGTTTTCGTCCCTTTTTTCGGTAATTTTTTGATAAAATGATGAAGAAAAACGAGTAAATTGAGGTATGAATCAAAATTTTGCAAAAAATATCCGTTTTCGTCCCTTTTTTCGGTAATTTCTTGATAAAATGATGAAGAAAAACGAGTAAATTGAGGTATGAATCAAAATTTTGCAAAAAATATCCGTTTTCGTCCCTTTTTTCGGTAATTTCATGATAAAATGATGAAGAAAAACGAGTAAATTGAGGTATGAATCAAAATTTCGCGAAAAATATCCGTTTTCGTCCCTTTTTTCGGTAATTTCTTGATAAAATGATGAAGAAAAACGAGTAAATTGAGGTATGAATCAAAATTTTGCAAAAAATATCCGTTTTCGTCCCTTTTTTCGGTAATTTTTTGATAAAATGATGAAGAAAAACGAGTAAATTGATGTATGAATCAAAATTTCGCGAAAAATATCCGTTTTCTTTCCTTTTTTCGGTCATTTATTGATAAAATGATGAAGAAAAACGAGTAAATTGAGGTATGAATCAAAATTTTGCAAAAAAATATCCGTTATCGTCCATTTTTTCGGTAATTTTTTGATAAAATGATGAAGAAAAACGAGTAAATTGAGGTATGAATCAAAATTTCGTGAAAAATATCCGTTTTCGTCCCTTTTTTCGGTCATTTTTTGATAAAATGATGAAGAAAAACGAGTAAATTGAGGTATGAATCAATATTTCGCGAAAAATATCCGTATTCGTCCCTTTTTTCGGTAATTTTTTGATAAAATGATGAAGAAAAACGAGTAAATTGAGGTATGAATCAAAATTTCGCGAAAAATATCCGTTTTCGTCCCTTTTTTCGGTAATTTTTTGATAAAATGATGAAGAAAAACGAGTAAATTGAGGTATGAATCAAAATTTTGCAAAAAATATCCGTTTTCGTCCCTTTTTTCGGTAATGTTTTGATAAAATGATGAAGAAAAACGAGTAAATTGAGGTATGAATCAAAATTTTGCAAAAAATATCCGTTTTCGTCCCTTTTTTCGGTAATTTCATGATAAAATGATGAAGAAAAACGAGTAAATTGAGGTATGAATCAAAATTTCGCGAAAAATATCCGTTTTCGTCCCTTTTTTCGGTAATTTCTTGATAAAATGATGAAGAAAAACGAGTAAATTGAGGTATGAATCAAAATTTTGCAAAAAATATCCGTTTTCGTCCCTTTTTTCGGTAATTTTTTGATAAAATGATGAAGAAAAACGAGTAAATTGAGGTATGAATCAAAATTTTGCAAAAAATATCCGTTTTCGTCCCTTTTTTCGGTAATTTCTTGATAAAATGATGAAGAAAAACAAGTAAATTGAGGTATGAATCAAAATTTTGCAAAAAATATCCGTTTTCGTCCCTTTTTTCGGTAATTTCTTGATATAATGATGAAGAAAAACGAGTAAATTGAGGTATGAATCAAAATTTTGCAAAAAATATCCGTTTTCGTCCCTTTTTTCGGTAATTTTTTTATAAAATGATGAAGAAAAACGAGTAAATTGAGGTATGAATCAAAATTTTGCAAAAAATATCCGTTTTCGTCCCTTTTTTCGGTAATTTTTTGATAAAATGATGAAGAAAAACGAGTAAATTGAGGTATGAATCAAAATTTCGCGAAAAATATCCGTTTTCGTCCCTTTTTTCGGTAATTTCATGATAAAATGATGAAGAAAATCGAGTAAATTGAGGTATGAATCAAAATTTCTAAAAAAATATCCGTTTTTGTCCCTTTTTTCGGTCATTTTTTGATATAATGATGAAGAAAAACGAGTAAATTGAGGTTTGAATCAAAATTTAGCGAAAAATATCCGTTTTCGTCCCTTTTTTCGGTAATTGTTTGATAAAATGATGAAGAAAAACGAGTAAATTGAGGTATGAATCAAAATTTCGCGATAAATATCCGTTTTCGTCCCTTTTTTGGGTAATTTCATGATAAAATGATGAAGGAAAACGAGTAAATTGAGGTATGAATAAATTTTCGCGAAAAATATCCGTCTTCGTCCCTTTTTTCGGTCATTTTTTGATAAAATGATGAAGAAAAACGAGTAAATTGAGGTATGAATCAAAATTTCGCGAAAAATATCCGTTTTCGTCCCTTTTTTCGGTAATTTTTTGATAAAATGATGAAGAAAAACGAGTAAATTGAGGTATGAATCAAAATTTTGCAAAAAATATCTGTTTTCGTCCCTTTTTTCGGTAATTTCATGATAAATGATGAAGAAAAACGAGTAAATTGAGGTACGAATCAAAATTTCGCGAAAAATATCCGTTTTCGTCCCTTTTTTCGGTAATTTCTTGATAAAATGATGAAGAAAAACGTGTAAATTGAGGTATGAATCAAAATTTTGCAAAAATATCCGTTTTCGTCCCTTTTTTCGGTAATTTCATGATAAAATGATGAAGAAAAACGAGTAAATTGAGGTATGAATCAAAATTTCGCGAAAAATATCCGTTTTCGTCCCTTTTTTCGGTAATTTTTTGATAAAATGATGAAGAAGAACGAGTAAATTGAGGTATGAATCATAATTTTGCAAAAAATATCCGTTTTCGTCCCTTTTTTCGGTAATTTCATGATAAAATTATGAAGAAAAACGAGTAAATTGAGGTATGAATCAAAATTTTGCAAAAAATATCCGTTTTCGTCCCTTTTTTCGGTAATTTCATGATAAAATGATGAAGAAAAACGAGTAAATTGAGGTATGAATCAAAATTTCGCGAAAAATATCCGTTTTCGTCCCTTTTTTCGGTAATTTTTTGATAAAATGATGAAGAAAAACGAGTAAATTGAGGTATGAATCAAAATTTTGCAAAAAATATCCGTTTTCGTCCCTTTTTTCGGTAATTTTTTGATAAAATGATGAAGAAAAACGAGTAAATTGAGGTATGAATCAAAATTTCGCGAAAAATATCCGTTTTCGTCCCTTTTTTCGGTAATTTCATGATAAAATGATGAAGAAGAACGAGTAAATTGAGGTATGAATCAAAATTTTGCAAAAATATCCGTTTTCGTCCCTTTTTTTGGTAATTTTTTGATAAAATGATGAAGAAAAACGAGTAAATTGAGGTATGAATCAAAAGTTCGCGAAAAATATCCGTTTTCGTCCCTTTTTTCGGTAATTTTTTGATAAAATGATGAAGAAAAACGAGTAAATTGATGTATGAATCATAATTTCGCGAAAAATATCCGTTTTCTTTCCTTTTTTCGGTCATTTTTTGATAAAATGATGAAGAAAAACGAGTAAATTGAGGTATGAATCAAAATTTCGTGAAAAATATCCGTTTTCGTCCCTTTTTTCGGTCATTTTTTGATAAAATGATGAAGAAAAACGAGTAAATTGAGGTATGAATCAAAATTTCGCGAAAAATATCCGTATTCGTCCCTTTTTTCGGTAATTTTTTGATAAAATGATGAAGAAAAACGAGTAAATTGAGGTATGAATCAAAATTTCGTGAAAAATATCCGTTTTCGTCCCTTTTTTCGGTAATTTTTGATAAAATGATGAAGAAAAACGAGTAAATTGAGGTATGAATCAAAATTTTGCAAAAAATATCCGTTTTCGTCCCTTTTTTCGGTAATGTTTTGATAAAATGATGAAGAAAAACGAGTAAATTGAGGTATGAATCAAAATTTTGCAAAAAATATCCGTTTTCGTCCCTTTTTTCGGTAATTTCATGATAAAATGATGAAGAAAAACGAGTAAATTGAGGTATGAATCAAAATTTCGCGAAAAATATCCGTTTTCGTCCCTTTTTTCGGTAATTTCTTGATAAAATGATGAAGAAAAACGAGTAAATTGAGGTATGAATCAAAATTTTGCAAAAAATATCCGTTTTCGTCCCTTTTTTCGGTAATTTTTTGATAAAATGATGAAGAAAAACGAGTAAATTGAGGTATGAATCAAAATTTTGCAAAAAATATCCGTTTTCGTCCCTTTTTTCGGTAATTTCTTGATAAAATGATGAAGAAAAACAAGTAAATTGAGGTATGAATCAAAATTTTGCAAAAAATATCCGTTTTCGTCCCTTTTTTCGGTAATTTCTTGATATAATGATGAAGAAAAACGAGTAAATTGAGGTATGAATCAAAATTTTGCAAAAAATATCCGTTTTCGTCCCTTTTTTCGGTAATTTTTTTATAAAATGATGAAGAAAAACGAGTAAATTGAGGTATGAATCAAAATTTTGCAAAAAATATCCGTTTTCGTCCCTTTTTTCGGTATTTTTTTGATAAAATGATGAAGAAAAACGAGTAAATTGAGGTATGAATCAAAATTTCGCGAAAAATATCCGTTTTCGTCCCTTTTTTCGGTAATTTCATGATAAAATGATGAAGAAAATCGAGTAAATTGAGGTATGAATCAAAATTTCGCAAAAAATATCCGTTTTTGTCCCTTTTTTCGGTCATTTTTTGATATAATGATGAAGAAAAACGAGTAAATTGAGGTTTGAATCAAAATTTAGCGAAAAATATCCGTTTTCGTCCCTTTTTTCGGTAATTGTTTGATAAAATGATGAAGAAAAACGAGTAAATTGAGGTATGAATCAAAATTTCGCGATAAATATCCGTTTTCGTCCCTTTTTTGGGTAATTTCATGATAAAATGATGAAGGAAAACGAGTAAATTGAGGTATGAATAAAAATTTCGCGAAAAATATCCGTCTTCGTCCCTTTTTTCGGTCATTTTTTGATAAAATGATGAAGAAAAACGAGTAAATTGAGGTATGAATCAAAATTTCGCGAAAAATATCCGTTTTCGTCCCTTTTTTCGGTAATTTTTTGATAAAATGATGAAGAAAAACGAGTAAATTGAGGTATGAATCAAAATTTTGCAAAAAATATCTGTTTTCGTCCCTTTTTTCGGTAATTTCATGATAAATGATTAAGAAAAACGAGTAAATTGAGGTACGAATCAAAATTTCGCGAAAAATATCCGTTTTCGTCCCTTTTTTCGGTAATTTCTTGATAAAATGATGAAGAAAAACGAGTAAATTGAGGTATGAATCAAAATTTTGCAAAAATATCCGTTTTCGTCCCTTTTTTCGGTAATTTCATGATAAAATGATGAAGAAAAACGAGTAAATTGAGGTATGAATCAAAATTTCGCGAAAAATATCCGTTTTCGTCCCTTTTTTCGGTAATTTCATGATAAAATGATGAAGAAAAACGAGTAAATTGAGGTATGAATAAAAATTTCGCGAAAAATATCCGTTTTCGTCCCTTTTTTCGGTAATTTCTTGATAAAATGATGTAGAAAAACGAGTAAATTGAGGTATGAATCAAAATTTTGCAAAAATATCCGTTTTCGTCCCTTTTTTCGGTAATTTCATGATAAAATGATGAAGAAAAACGAGTAAATTGAGGTATAAATCAAAATTTCGCGAAAAATATCCGTTTTCGTCCCTTTTTTCGGTAATTTCATGATAAAATGATGAAGAAAAACGAGTAAATTGAGGTATGAATCAAAATTTCGCGAAAAATATCCGTTTTCGTCCCTTTTTTCGGTAATTTTTTGATAAAATGATGAAGAAAAACGAGTAAATTGAGGTATGAATCAAAATTTTGCAAAAAATATCTGTTTTCGTCCCTTTTTTCGGTAATTTCATGATAAATGATGAAGAAAAACGAGTAAATTGAGGTACGAATCAAAATTTCGCGAAAAATATCCGTTTTCGTCCCTTTTTTCGGTAATTTCTTGATAAAATGATGAAGAAAAACGAGTAAATTGAGGTATGAATCAAAATTTTGCAAAAATATCCGTTTTCGTCCCTTTTTTCGGTAATTTCATGATAAAATGATGAAGAAAATCGAGTAAATTGAGGTATGAATCAAAATTTCTAAAAAAATATCCGTTTTTGTCTCTTTTTTCGGTCATTTTTTGATATAATGATGAAGAAAAACGAGTAAATTGAGGTTTGAATCAAAATTTAGCGAAAAATATCCGTTTTCGTCCCTTTTTTCGGTAATTGTTTGATAAAATGATGAAGAAAAACGAGTAAATTGAGGTATGAATCAAAATTTCGCGATAAATATCCGTTTTCCTCCCTTTTTTGGGTAATTTCATGATAAAATGATGAAGGAAAACGAGTAAATTGAGGTATGAATAAAAATTTCGCGAAAAATATCCGTCTTCGTCCCTTTTTTCGGTCATTTTTTGATAAAATGATGAAGAAAAACGAGTAAATTGAGGTATGAATCAAAATTTCGCGAAAAATATCCGTTTTCGTCCCTTTTTTCGGTAATTTTTTGATAAAATGATGAAGAAAAACGAGTAAATTGAGGTATGAATCAAAATTTTGCAAAAAATATCTGTTTTCGTCCCTTTTTTCGGTAATTTCATGATAAATGATGAAGAAAAACGAGTAAATTGAGGTACGAATCAAAATTTCGCGAAAAATATCCGTTTTCGTCCCTTTTTTCGGTAATTTCTTGATAAAATGATGAAGAAAAACGTGTAAATTGAGGTATGAATCAAAATTTTGCAAAAATATCCGTTTTCGTCCCTTTTTTCGGTAATTTCATGATAAAATGATGAAGAAAAACGAGTAAATTGAGGTATGAATCAAAATTTCGCGAAAAATATCCGTTTTCGTCCCTTTTTTCGGTAATTTTTTGATAAAATGATGAAGAAGAACGAGTAAATTGAGGTATGAATCATAATTTTGCAAAAAATATCCGTTTTCGTCCCTTTTTTCGGTAATTTCATGATAAAATTATGAAGAAAAACGAGTAAATTGAGGTATGAATCATAATTTTGCAAAAAATATCCGTTTTCGTCCCTTTTTTCGGTAATTTCATGATAAAATGATGAAGAAAAACGAGTAAATTGAGGTATGAATCAAAATTTCGCGAAAAATATCCGTTTTCGTCCCTTTTTTCGGTAATTTTTTGATAAAATGATGAAGAAAAACGAGTAAATTGAGGTATGAATCAAAATTTTGCAAAAAATATCCGTTTTCGTCCCTTTTTTCGGTAATTTCATGATAAAATTATGAAGAAAAACGAGTAAATTGAGGTATGAATCATAATTTCGCGAAAAATATCCGTTTTCATCCCTTTTTTCG
>CANPUZ010000313.1:0-66000 GCA_947579665.1 Sympetrum striolatum
AAATCGATCCCCATTAATTCTGTTGGTAGGTATAATTATTGTTGATACTAAATAAGCATTCGTTTTGCGCTATCATTGCAAATAAGCGAGATATAAGCGTTTGAAAATTTGAAAAATCGCAAATTTAAAATTGCTCAAAATCGATCCCCATTAATTCTGGTGGTAGGTATAATTATTGTTGATACTAAATAAGCATTCGTTTTGCGCTATCATTGCAAATAACCGAGATATAAGCGGTTGAAAATTTGAAAAATCGCAAATTTAAAATTGCTCAAAATCGATCCTTATTAATTCTGGTGGTAGGTATAATTATTGTTGATACTAAATAAGCATTCGTTTTGCGCTATCATTGCAAATAAGCGAGATATAAGCGTTTGAAAATTTGAAAAATCGCAAATTTAAAATTGCTCAAAATCGATCCCCATTAATTCTGGTGATAGGTATAATTATTGTTGATACTAAATAAGCATTCGTTTTGCGCTATCATTGCAAATAAGCGAGATATAAGCGTTTGAAAATTTGAAAAATCGCAAATTTAAAATTGCTCAAAATCGATCCCCATTAATTCTGGTGGTAGGTATAATTATTGTTGATACTAAATAAGCATTCGTTTTGCGCTATCATTGCAAATAAGCGAGATATAAGCGTTTGAAAATTTGAAAAATCGCAAATTTAAAATTGCTCAAAATCGATCCCCATTAATTCTGGTGGTAGGTATAATTATTGTTGATACTAAATAAGCATTCGTTTTGCGCTATCATTGCAAATAAGCGAGATATAAGCGTTTGAAAATTTGAAAAATCGCAAATTTAAAATTGCTCAAAATCGATCCCCATTAATTCTGGTGGTAGGTATAATTATTGTTGATACTAAATAAGCATTCGTTTTGCGCTATCATTGCAAATAAGCGAGATATAAGCGTTTGAAAATTTGAAAAATCGCAAATTTAAAATTGCTCAAAATCGATCCCCATTAATTCTGGTGGTAGGTATAATTATTGTTGATACTAAATAAGCATTCGTTTTGCGCTATCATTGCAAATACGCGAGATATAAGCGTTTGAAAATTTGAAAAATCGCAAATTTAAAATTGCTCAAAATCGATCCCCATTAATTCTGGTGGTAGGTATAATTATTGTTGATACTAAATAAGCATTCGTTTTGCGCTATCATTGCAAATAAGCGAGATATAAGCGTTTGAAAATTTGAAAAATCGCAAATTTAAAATTGCTCAAAATCGATCCCCATTAATTCTGTTGGTAGGTATAATTATTGTTGATACTAAATAAGCATTCGTTTTGCGCTATCATTGCAAATAAGCGAGATATAAGCGTTTGAAAATTTGAAAAATCGCATATTTAAAATTGCTCAAAATCGATCCCCATTAATTCTGGTGGTAGGTATAATTATTGTTGATACTAAATAAGCATTCGTTTTGCGCTATCATTGCAAATAAGCGAGATATAAGCGTTTGAAAATTTGAAAAATCGCAAATTTAAAATTGCTCAAAATCGATCCCCATTAATTCTGTTGGTAGGTATAATTATTGTTGATACTAAATAAGCATTCGTTTTGCGCTATCATTGCAAATAAGCGAGATATAAGCGTTTGAAAATTTGAAAAATCGCAAATTTAAAATTGCTCAAAATCGATCCCCATTAATTCTGGTGGTAGGTATAATTATTGTTGATACTAAATAAGCATTCGTTTTGCGCTATCATTGCAAATAACCGAGATATAAGCGGTTGAAAATTTGAAAAATCGCAAATTTAAAATTGCTCAAAATCGATCCTTATTAATTCTGGTGGTAGGTATAATTATTGTTGATACTAAATAAGCATTCGTTTTGCGCTATCATTGCAAATAAGCGAGATATAAGCGTTTGAAAATTTGAAAAATCGCAAATTTAAAATTGCTCAAAATCGATCCCCATTAATTCTGGTGATAGGTATAATTATTGTTGATACTAAATAAGCATTCGTTTTGCGCTATCATTGCAAATAAGCGAGATATAAGCGTTTGAAAATTTGAAAAATCGCAAATTTAAAATTGCTCAAAATCGATCCCCATTAATTCTGGTGGTAGGTATAATTATTGTTGATACTAAATAAGCATTCGTTTTGCGCTATCATTGCAAATAAGCGAGATATAAGCGTTTGAAAATTTGAAAAATCGCAAATTTAAAATTGCTCAAAATCGATCCCCATTAATTCTGGTGGTAGGTATAATTATTGTTGATACTAAATAAGCATTCGTTTTGCGCTATCATTGCAAATAAGCGAGATATAAGCGTTTGAAAATTTGAAAAATCGCAAATTTAAAATTGCTCAAAATCGATCCCCATTAATTCTGGTGGTAGGTATAATTATTGTTGATACTAAATAAGCATTCGTTTTGCGCTATCATTGCAAATAAGCGAGATATAAGCGTTTGAAAATTTGAAAAATCGCAAATTTAAAATTGCTCAAAATCGATCCCCATTAATTCTGGTGGTAGGTATAATTATTGTTGATACTAAATAAGCATTCGTTTTGCGCTATCATTGCAAATACGCGAGATATAAGCGTTTGAAAATTTGAAAAATCGCAAATTTAAAATTGCTCAAAATCGATCCCCATTAATTCTGGTGGTAGGTATAATTATTGTTGATACTAAATAAGCATTCGTTTTGCGCTATCATTGCAAATAAGCGAGATATAAGCGTTTGAAAATTTGAAAAATCGCAAATTTAAAATTGCTCAAAATCGATCCCCATTAATTCTGTTGGTAGGTATAATTATTGTTGATACTAAATAAGCATTCGTTTTGCGCTATCATTGCAAATAAGCGAGATATAAGCGTTTGAAAATTTGAAAAATCGCAAATTTAAAATTGCTCAAAATCGATCCCCATTAATTCTGGTGGTAGGTATAATTATTGTTGATACTAAATAAGCATTCGTTTTGCGCTATCATTGCAAATAAGCGAGATATAAGCGTTTGAAAATTTGAGAAATCGCAAATTTAAAATTGCTCAAAATCGATCCCCATTAATTCTGGTGGTAGGTATAATTATTGTTGATACTAAATAAGCATTCGTTTTGCGCTATCATTGCAAATAAGCGAGATATAAGCGTTTGAAAATTTGAAAAATCGCATATTTAAAATTGCTCAAAATCGATCCCCATTAATTCTGGTGGTAGGTATAATTATTGTTGATACTAAATAAGCATTCGTTTTGCGCTATCATTGCAAATAAGCGAGATATAAGCGTTTGAAAATTTGAAAAATCGCAAATTTAAAATTGCTCAAAATCGATCCCCATTAATTCTGGTGGTAGGTATAATTATTGTTGATACTAAATAAGCATTCGTTTTGCGCTATCATTGCAAATAAGCGAGATATAAGCGTTTGAAAATTTGAAAAATCGCAAATTTAAAATTGCTCAAAATCGATCCCCATTAATTCTGGTGGTAGGTATAATTATTGTTGATACTAAATAAGCATTCGTTTTGCGCTATCATTGCAAATAAGCGAGATATAAGCGTTTGAAAATTTGAAAAATCGCAAATTTAAAATTGCTCAAAATCGATCCCCATTAATTCTGGTGGTAGGTATAATTATTGTTGATACTAAATAAGCATTCGTTTTGCGCTATCATTGCAAATAAGCGAGATATATGCGTTTGAAAATTTGAAAAATCGCAAATTTAAAATTGCTCAAAATCGATCCCCATTAATTCTGGTGGTAGGTATAATTATTGTTGATACTAAATAAGCATTCGTTTTGCGCTATCATTGCAAATACGCGAGATATAAGCGTTTGAAAATTTGAAAAATCGCAAATTTAAAATTGCTCAAAATCGATCCCCATTAATTCTGGTGGTAGGTATAATTATTGTTGATACTAAATAAGCATTCGTTTTGCGCTATCATTGCAAATAAGCGAGATATAAGCGTTTGAAAATTTGAAAAATCGCAAATTTAAAATTGCTCAAAATCGATCCCCATTAATTCTGGTGGTAGGTATAATTATTGTTGATACTAAATAAGCATTCGTTTTGCGCTATCATTGCAAATAAGCGTGATATAAGCGTTTGAAAATTTGAAAAATCGCAAATTTAAAATTGCTAAAATTCGATCCCCATTAATTCTGGTGGTAGGTATAATTATTGTTGATACTAAATAAGCATTCGTTTTGCGCTATCATTGCAAATAAGCGAGATATAAGCGTTTGAAAATTTGAAAAATCGCAAATTTAAAATTGCTCAAAATCGATCCCCATTAATTCTGGTGGTAGGTATAATTATTGTTGATACTAAATAAGCATTCGTTTTGCGCTATCATTGCAAATAAGCGAGATATAAGCGTTTGAAAATTTGAAAAATCGCAAATTTAAAATTGCTCAAAATCGATCCCCATTAATTCTGGTGGTAGGTATAATTATTGTTGATACTAAATAAGCATTCGTTTTGCGCTATCATTGCAAATAAGCGAGATATAAGCGTTTGAAAATTTGAAAAATCGCAAATTTAAAATTGCTCAAAATCGATCCCCATTAATTCTGGTGGTAGGTATAATTATTGTTGATACTAAATAAGCATTCGTTTTGCGCTATCATTGCAAATAAGCGAGATATAAGCGTTTGAAAATTTGAAAAATCGCAAATTTAAAATTGCTCAAAATCGATCCCCATTAATTCTGGTGGTAGGTATAATTATTGTTGATACTAAATAAGCATTCGTTTTGCGCTATCATTGCAAATAACCGAGATATAAGCGTTTGAAAATTTGAAAAATCGCAAATTTAAAATTGCTCAAAATCGATCCTCATTAATTCTGGTGGTAGGTATAATTATTGTTGATACTAAATAAGCATTCGTTTTGCGCTATCATTGCAAATAAGCGAGATATAAGCGTTTGAAAATTTGAAAAATCGCAAATTTAAAATTGCTCAAAATCGATCCCCATTAATTCTGGTGGTAGGTATAATTATTGTTGATACTAAATAAGCATTCGTTTTGCGCTATCATTGCAAATAAGCGAGATATAAGCGTTTGAAAATTTGAAAAATCGCAAATTTAAAATTGCTCAAAATCGATCCCCATTAATTCTGGTGGTAGGTATAATTATTGTTGATACTAAATAAGCATTCGTTTTGCGCTATCATTGCAAATAAGCGAGATATAAGCGTTTGAAAATTTGAAAAATCGCAAATTTAAAATTGCTCAAAATCGATCCCCATTAATTCTGGTGGTAGGTATAATTATTGTTGATACTAAATAAGCATTCGTTTTGCGCTATCATTGCAAATAAGCGAGATATAAGCGTTTGAAAATTTGAAAAATCGCAAATTTAAAATTGCTCAAAATCGATCCCCATTAATTCTGGTGGTAGGTATAATTATTGTTGATACTAAATAAGCATTCGTTTTGCGCTATCATTGCAAATAAGCGAGATATAAGCGTTTGAAAATTTGAAAAATCGCAAATTTAAAATTGCTCAAAATCGATCCCCATTAATTCTGGTGGTAGGTATAATTATTGTTGATACTAAATAAGCATTCGTTTTGCGCTATCATTGCAAATACGCGAGATATAAGCGTTTGAAAATTTGAAAAATCGCAAATTTAAAATTGCTCAAAATCGATCCCCATTAATTCTGGTGGTAGGTATAATTATTGTTGATACTAAATAAGCATTCGTTTTGCGCTATCATTGCAAATAAGCGAGATATAAGCGTTTGAAAATTTGAAAAATCGCAAATTTAAAATTGCTCAAAATCGATCCTTATTAATTCTGGTGGTAGGTATAATTATTGTTGATACTAAATAAGCATTCGTTTTGCGCTATCATTTTAAATAAGCGAGATATAAGCGTTTGAAAATTTGAAAAATCGCAAATTTAAAATTGCTCAAAATCGATCCTTATTAATTCTGGTGGTAGGTATAATTATTGTTGATACTAAATAAGCATTCGTTTTGCGCTATCATTGCAAATAAGCGAGATATAAGCGTTTGAAAATTTGAAAGATCGCAAATTTAAAATTGCTCAAAATCGATCCCCATTAATTCTGGTGGTAGGTATAATTATTGTTGATACTAAATAAGCATTCGTTTTGCGCTATCATTGCAAATAAGCGAGATATAAGCGTTTGAAAATTTGAAAAATCGCAAATTTAAAATTGCTCAAAATCGATCCCCATTAATTCTGGTGGTAGGTATAATTATTGTTGATACTAAATATGCATTCGTTTTGCGCAATCATTGCAAATAAGCGAGATATAAGCGTTTGAAATTTTGAAAGATCGCAAATTTAAAATTGCTCAAAATCGATCCCCATTAATTCTGGTGGTAGGTATAATTATTGTTGATACTAAATAAGCATTCGTTTTGCGCAATCATTGCAAATAAGCGAGATATAAGCGTTTGAAAATTTGAAAAATCGCAAATTTAAAATTGCTCAAAATCGATCCTTATTAATTCTGGTGGTAGGTATAATTATTGTTGATACTAAATAAGCATTCGTTTTGCGCTATCATTGCAAATAAGCGAGATATAAGCGTTTGAAAATTTGAAAAATCGCAAATTTAAAATTGCTCAAAATCGATCCCCATTAATTCTGGTGGTAGGTATAATTATTGTTGATACTAAATAAGCATTCGTTTTGCGCTATCATTGCAAATAAGCGAGATATAAGCGTTTGAAAATTTGAAAGATCGCAAATTTAAAATTGCTCAAAATCGATCCCCATTAATTCTGGTGGTAGGTATAATTATTGTTGATACTAAATAAGCATTCGTTTTGCGCTATCATTGCAAATAAGCGAGATATAAGCGTTTGAAAATTTGAAAGATCGCAAATTTAAAATTGCTCAAAATCGATCCCCATTAATTCTGGTGGTAGGTATAATTATTGTTGATACTAAATAAGCATTCGTTTTGCACAATCATTGCAAATAAACGAGATATAAGCGTTTGAAAATTTGAAAGATCGCAAATTTAAAATTGCTCAAAATCGATCCCCATTAATTCTGGTGGTAGGTATAATTATTGTTGATACTAAATAAGCATTCGTTTTGCGCAATCATTGCAAATAAGCGAGATATAAGCGTTTGAAAATTTGAAAAATCGCAAATTTAAAATTGCTCAAAATCGATCCTTATTAATTCTGGTGGTAGGTATAATTATTGTTGATACTAAATAAGCATTCGTTTTGCGCTATCATTGCAAATAAGCGAGATATAAGCGTTTGAAAATTTGAAAAATCGCAAATTTAAAATTGCTCAAAATCGATTCCCATTCATTCTGGTGGTAGGTATAATTATTGTTGATACTAAATAAGCATTCGTTTTGCGCTATCATTGCAAATAAGCGAGATATAAGCGTTTGAAAATTTGAAAAATCGCAAATTTAAAATTGCTCAAAATCGATCCCAATTAATTCTGGTGGTAGGTATAATTATTGTTGATACTAAATAAGCATTCGTTTTGCGCTATCATTGCAAATAAGCGAGATATAAGCGTTTGAAAATTTGAAAAATCGCAAATTTAAAATTGCTCAAAATCGATCCCCATTAATTCTGGTGGTAGGTATAATTATTGTTGATACTAAATAAGCATTCGTTTTGCGCTATCATTGCAAATAAGCGAGATATAAGCGTTTGAAAATTTGAAAAATCGCAAATTTAAAATTGCTCAAAATCGATCCCCATTAATTCTGGTGGTAGGTATAATTATTGTTGATACTAAATAAGCATTCGTTTTGCGCTATCATTGCAAATAAGCGAGATATAAGCGTTTGAAAATTTGAAAAATCGCAAATTTAAAATTGCTCAAAATCGATCCCCATTAATTCTGGTGGTAGGTATAATTATTGTTGATACTAAATAAGCATTCGTTTTGCGCTATCATTGCAAATAAGCGAGATATAAGCGTTTGAAAATTTGAAAAATCGCAAATTTAAAATTGCTCAAAATCGATCCCCATTAATTCTGGTGGTAGGTATAATTATTGTTGATACTAAATAAGCATTCGTTTTGCGCTATCATTGCAAATAAGCGAGATATAAGCGTTTGAAAATTTGAAAAATCGCAAATTTAAAATTGCTCAAAATCGATCCCCATTAATTCTGGTGGTAGGTATAATTATTGTTGATACTAAATAAGCATTCGTTTTGCGCTATCATTGCAAATAAGCGAGATATAAGCGTTTGAAAATTTGAAAAATCGCAAATTTAAAATTGCTCAAAATCGATCCCCATTAATTCTGGTGGTAGGTATAATTATTGTTGATACTAAATAAGCATTCGTTTTGCGCTATCATTGCAAATAAGCGAGATATAAGCGTTTGAAAATTTGAAAAATCGCAAATTTAAAATTGCTCAAAATCGATCCCCATTAATTCTGGTGGTAGGTATAATTATTGTTGATACTAAATAAGCATTCGTTTTGCGCTATCATTGCAAATAAGCGAGATATAAGCGTTTGAAAATTTGAAAAATCGCAAATTTAAAATTGCTCAAAATCGATCCCCATTAATTCTGGTGGTAGGTATAATTATTGTTGATACTAAATAAGCATTCGTTTTGCGCTATCATTGCAAATAAGCGAGATATAAGCGTTTGAAAATTTGAAAAATCGCAAATTTAAAATTGCTCAAAATCGATCCCCATTAATTCTGGTGGTAGGTATAATTATTGTTGATACTAAATAAGCATTCGTTTTGCGCAATCATTGCAAATAAGCGAGATATAAGCGTTTGAAAATTTGAAAGATCGCAAATTTAAAATTGCTCAAAATCGATCCCCATTAATTCTGGTGGTAGGTATAATTATTGTTGATACTAAATAAGCATTCGTTTTGCGCAATCATTGCAAATAAGCGAGATATAAGCGTTTGAAAATTTGAAAAATCGCAAATTTATAATTGCTCAAAATCGATCCTTATTAATTCTGGTGGTAGGTATAATTATTGTTGATACTAAATAAGCATTCGTTTTGCGCTATCATTGCGAATAAGCGAGATATAAGCGTTTGAAAATTTGAAAAATCGCAAATTTAAAATTGCTCAAAATCGATCCCCATTAATTCTGGTGGTAGGTATAATTATTGTTGATACTAAATAAGCATTCGTTTTGCGCTATCATTGCAAATAAGCGAGATATAAGCGTTTGAAAATTTGAAAAATCGCAAATTTAAAATTGCTCAAAATCGATCCCCATTAATTCTGGTGGTAGGTATAATTATTGTTGATACTAAATAAGCATTCGTTTTGCGCTATCATTGCAAATAAGCGAGATATAAGCGTTTGAAAATTTGAAAAATCGCAAATTTAAAATTGCTCAAAATCGATCCCCATTAATTCTGGTGGTAGGTATAATTATTGTTGATACTAAATAAGCATTCGTTTTGCGCTATCATTGCAAATAAGCGAGATATAAGCGTTTGAAAATTTGAAAAATCGCAAATTTAAAATTGCTCAAAATCGATCCCCATTAATTCTGGTGGTAGGTATAATTATTGTTGATACTAAATAAGCATTCGTTTTGCGCTATCATTGCAAATAAGCGAGATATAAGCGTTTGAAAATTTGAAAAATCGCAAATTTAAAATTGCTCAAAATCGATCCCCATTAATTCTGGTGGTAGGTATAATTATTGTTGATACTAAATAAGCATTCGTTTTGCGCTATCATTGCAAATAAGCGAGATATAAGCGTTTGAAAATTTGAAAAATCGCAAATTTAAAATTGCTCAAAATCGATCCCCATTAATTCTGGTGGTAGGTATAATTATTGTTGATACTAAATAAGCATTCGTTTTGCGCAATCATTGCAAATAAGCGAGATATAAGCGTTTGAAAATTTGAAAAATCGCAAATTTAAAATTGCTCAAAATCGATCCCCATTAATTCTGGTGGTAGGTATAATTATTGTTGATACTAAATAAGCATTCGTTTTGCGCTATCATTGCAAATAAGCGAGATATAAGCGTTTGAAAATTTGAAAAATCGCAAATTTAAAATTGCTCAAAATCGATCCCCATTAATTCTGGTGGTAGGTATAATTATTGTTGATACTAAATAAGCATTCGTTTTGCGCTATCATTGCAAATAAGCGAGATATAAGCGTTTGAAAATTTGAAAAATCGCAAATTTAAAATTGCTCAAAATCGATCCCCATTAATTCTGGTGGTAGGTATAATTATTGTTGATACTAAATAAGCATTCGTTTTGCGCTATCATTGCAAATAAGCGAGATATAAGCGTTTGAAAATTTGAAAAATCGCAAATTTAAAATTGCTCAAAATCGATCCCCATTAATTCTGGTGGTAGGTATAATTATTGTTGATACTAAATAAGCATTCGTTTTGCGCAATCATTGCAAATAAGCGAGATATAAGCGTTTGAAAATTTGAAAGATCGCAAATTTAAAATTGCTCAAAATCGATCCCCATTAATTCTGGTGGTAGGTATAATTATTGTTGATAATAAATAAGCATTCGTTTTGCGCAATCATTGCAAATAAGCGAGATATAAGCGTTTGAAAATTTGAAAAATCGCAAATTTAAAATTGCTCAAAATCGATCCTTATTAATTCTGGTGGTAGGTATAATTATTGTTGATACTAAATAAGCATTCGTTTTGCGCTATCATTGCAAATAAGCGAGATATAAGCGTTTGAAAATTTGAAAAATCGCAAATTTAAAATTGCTCAAAATCGATCCCCATTAATTCTGGTGGTAGGTATAATTATTGTTGATACTAAATAAGCATTCGTTTTGCGCTATCATTGCAAATAAGCGAGATATAAGCGTTTGAAAATTTGAAAAATCGCAAATTTAAAATTGCTCAAAATCGATCCCCATTAATTCTGGTGGTAGGTATAATTATTGTTGATACTAAATAAGCATTCGTTTTGCGCTATCATTGCAAATAAGCGAGATATAAGCGTTTGAAAATTTGAAAAATCGCAAATTTAAAATTGCTCAAAATCGATCCCCATTAATTCTGGTGGTAGGTATAATTATCGTTGATACTAAATAAGCATTCGTTTTGCGCTATCATTGCAAATAAGCGAGATATAAGCGTTTGAAAATTTGAAAAATCGCAAATTTAAAATTGCTCAAAATCGATCCCCATTAATTCTGGTGGTAGGTATAATTATCGTTGATACTAAATAAGCATTCGTTTTGCGCTATCATTGCAAATAAGCGAGATATAAGCGTTTGAAAATTTGAAAAATCGCAAATTTAAAATTGCTCAAAATCGATCCCCATTAATTCTGGTGGTAGGTATAATTATTGTTGATACTAAATAAGCATTCGTTTTGCGCTATCATTGCAAATAAGCGAGATATAAGCGTTTGAAAATTTGAAAAATCGCAAATTTAAAATTGCTCAAAATCGATCCCCATTAATTCTGGTGGTAGGTATAATTATTGTTGATACTAAATAAGCATTCGTTTTGCGCTATCATTGCAAATAAGCGAGATATAAGCGTTTGAAAATTTGAAAAATCGCAAATTTAAAATTGCTCAAAATCGATCCCCATTAATTCTGGTGGTAGGTATAATTATTGTTGATACTAAATAAGCATTCGTTTTGCGCTATCATTGCAAATAAGCGAGATATAAGCGTTTGAAAATTTGAAAAATCGCAAATTTAAAATTGCTCAAAATCGATCCCCATTAATTCTGGTGGTAGGTATAATTATTGTTGATACTAAATAAGCATTCGTTTTGCGCTATCATTGCAAATAAGCGAGATATAAGCGTTTGAAAATTTGAAAAATCGCAAATTTAAAATTGCTCAAAATCGATCCCCATTAATTCTGGTGGTAGGTATAATTATTGTTGATACTAAATAAGCATTCGTTTTGCGCTATCATTGCAAATAAGCGAGATATAAGCGTTTGAAAATTTGAAAAATCGCAAATTTAAAATTGCTCAAAATCGATCCCCATTAATTCTGGTGGTAGGTATAATTATTGTTGATACTAAATAAGCATTCGTTTTGCGCTATCATTGCAAATAAGCGAGATATAAGCGTTTGAAAATTTGAAAAATCGCAAATTTAAAATTGCTCAAAATCGATCCCCATTAATTCTGGTGGTAGGTATAATTATTGTTGATACTAAATAAGCATTCGTTTTGCGCTATCATTGCAAATAAGCGAGATATAAGCGTTTGAAAATTTGAAAAATCGCAAATTTAAAATTGCTCAAAATCGATCCCCATTAATTCTGGTGGTAGGTATAATTATTGTTGATACTAAATAAGCATTCGTTTTGCGCTATCATTGCAAATAAGCGAGATATAAGCGTTTGAAAATTTGAAAAATCGCAAATTTAAAATTGCTCAAAATCGATCCCCATTAATTCTGGTGGTAGGTATAATTATTGTTGATACTAAATAAGCATTCGTTTTGCGCTATCATTGCAAATAAGCGAGATATAAGCGTTTGAAAATTTGAAAAATCGCAAATTTAAAATTGCTCAAAATCGATCCCCATTAATTCTGGTGGTAGGTATATATTATTGTTGATACTAAATAAGCATTCGTTTTGCGCTATCATTGCAAATAAGCGAGATATAAGCGTTTGAAAATTTGAAAAATCGCAAATTTAAAATTGCTCAAAATCGATCCCCATTAATTCTGGTGGTAGGTATAATTATTGTTGATACTAAATAAGCATTCGTTTTGCGCTATCATTGCAAATAAGCGAGATATAAGCGTTTGAAAATTTGAAAAATCGCAAATTTAAAATTGCTCAAAATCGATCCCCATTAATTCTGGTGGTAGGTATAATTATTGTTGATACTAAATAAGCATTCGTTTTGCGCTATCATTGCAAATAAGCGAGATATAAGCGTTTGAAAATTTGAAAAATCGCAAATTTAAAATTGCTCAAAATCGATCCCCATTAATTCTGGTGGTAGGTATAATTATTGTTGATACTAAATAAGCATTCGTTTTGCGCTATCATTGCAAATAAGCGAGATATAAGCGTTTGAAAATTTGAAAAATCGCAAATTTAAAATTGCTCAAAATCGATCCCCATTAATTCTGGTGGTAGGTATAATTATTGTTGATACTAAATAAGCATTCGTTTTGCGCTATCATTGCAAATAAGCGAGATATAAGCGTTTGAAAATTTGAAAAATCGCAAATTTAAAATTGCTCAAAATCGATCCCCATTAATTCTGGTGGTAGGTATAATTATTGTTGATACTAAATAAGCATTCGTTTTGCGCTATCATTGCAAATAAGCGAGATATAAGCGTTTGAAAATTTGAAAAATCGCAAATTTAAAATTGCTCAAAATCGATCCCCATTAATTCTGGTGGTAGGTATAATTATTGTTGATACTAAATAAGCATTCGTTTTGCGCTATCATTGCAAATAAGCGAGATATAAGCGTTTGAAAATTTGAAAAATCGCAAATTTAAAATTGCTCAAAATCGATCCCCATTAATTCTGGTGGTAGGTATAATTATTGTTGATACTAAATAAGCATTCGTTTTGCGCTATCATTGCAAATAAGCGAGATATAAGCGTTTGAAAATTTGAAAAATCGCAAATTTAAAATTGCTCAAAATCGATCCCCATTAATTCTGGTGGTAGGTATAATTATTGTTGATACTAAATAAGCATTCGTTTTGCGCTATCATTGCAAATAAGCGAGATATAAGCGTTTGAAAATTTGAAAAATCGCAAATTTAAAATTGCTCAAAATCGATCCCCATTAATTCTGGTGGTAGGTATAATTATTGTTGATACTAAATAAGCATTCGTTTTGCGCTATCATTGCAAATAAGCGAGATATAAGCGTTTGAAAATTTGAAAAATCGCAAATTTAAAATTGCTCAAAATCGATCCCCATTAATTCTGGTGGTAGGTATAATTATTGTTGATACTAAATAAGCATTCGTTTTTGCGCTATCATTGCAAATAAGCGAGATATAAGCGTTTGAAAATTTGAAAAATCGCAAATTTAAAATTGCTCAAAATCGATCCCCATTAATTCTGGTGGTAGGTATAATTATTGTTGATACTAAATAAGCATTCGTTTTGCGCTATCATTGCAAATAAGCGAGATATAAGCGTTTGAAAATTTGAAAAATCGCAAATTTAAAATTGCTCAAAATCGATCCCCATTAATTCTGGTGGTAGGTATAATTATTGTTGATACTAAATAAGCATTCGTTTTGCGCTATCATTGCAAATAAGCGAGATATAAGCGTTTGAAAATTTGAAAAATCGCAAATTTAAAATTGCTCAAAATCGATCCCCATTAATTCTGGTGGTAGGTATAATTATTGTTGATACTAAATAAGCATTCGTTTTGCGCTATCATTGCAAATAAGCGAGATATAAGCGTTTGAAAATTTGAAAAATCGCAAATTTAAAATTGCTCAAAATCGATCCCCATTAATTCTGGTGGTAGGTATAATTATTGTTGATACTAAATAAGCATTCGTTTTGCGCTATCATTGCAAATAAGCGAGATATAAGCGTTTGAAAATTTGAAAAATCGCAAATTTAAAATTGCTCAAAATCGATCCCCATTAATTCTGGTGGTAGGTATAATTATTGTTGATACTAAATAAGCATTCGTTTTGCGCTATCATTGCAAATAAGCGAGATATAAGCGTTTGAAAATTTGAAAAATCGCAAATTTAAAATTGCTCAAAATCGATCCCCATTAATTCTGGTGGTAGGTATAATTATTGTTGATACTAAATAAGCATTCGTTTTGCGCTATCATTGCAAATAAGCGAGATATAAGCGTTTGAAAATTTGAAAAATCGCAAATTTAAAATTGCTCAAAATCGATCCCCATTAATTCTGGTGGTAGGTATAATTATTGTTGATACTAAATAAGCATTCGTTTTGCGCTATCATTGCAAATAAGCGAGATATAAGCGTTTGAGAAATTTGAAAAATCGCAAATTTAAAATTGCTCAAAATCGATCCCCATTAATTCTGGGTGGTAGGTATAATTATTGTTGATACTAAATAAGCATTCGTTTTGCGCTATCATTGCAAATAAGCGAGATATAAGCGTTTGATAATTTGAAAAATCGCAAATTTAAAATTGCTCAAAATCGATCCCCATTAATTCTGGTGGTAGGTATAATTATTGTTGATACTAAATAAGCATTCGTTTTGCGCTATCATTGCAAATAAGCGAGATATAAGCGTTTGAAAATTTGAAAAATCGCAAATTTAAAATTGCTCAAAATCGATCCCCATTAATTCTGGTGGTAGGTATAATTATTGTTGATACTAAATAAGCATTCGTTTTGCGCTATCATTGCAAATAAGCGAGATATAAGCGTTTGAAAATTTGAAAAATCGCAAATTTAAAATTGCTCAAAATCGATCCCCATTAATTCTGGTGGTAGGTATAATTATTGTTGATACTAAATAAGCATTCGTTTTGCGCTATCATTGCAAATAAGCGAGATATAAGCGTTTGAAAATTTGAAAAATCGCAAATTTAAAATTGCTCAAAATCGATCCCCATTAATTCTGGTGGTAGGTATAATTATTGTTGATACTAAATAAGCATTCGTTTTGCGCTATCATTGCAAATAAGCGAGATATAAGCGTTTGAAAATTTGAAAAATCGCAAATTTAAAATTGCTCAAAATCGATCCCCATTAATTCTGGTGGTAGGTATAATTATTGTTGATACTAAATAAGCATTCGTTTTGCGCTATCATTGCAAATAAGCGAGATATAAGCGTTTGAAAATTTGAAAAATCGCAAATTTAAAATTGCTCAAAATCGATCCCCATTAATTCTGGTGGTAGGTATAATTATTGTTGATACTAAATAAGCATTCGTTTTGCGCTATCATTGCAAATAAGCGAGATATAAGCGTTTGAAAATTTGAAAAATCGCAAATTTAAAATTGCTCAAAATCGATCCCCATTAATTCTGGTGGTAGGTATAATTATTGTTGATACTAAATAAGCATTCGTTTTGCGCTATCATTGCAAATAAGCGAGATATAAGCGTTTGAAAATTTGAAAAATCGCAAATTTAAAATTGCTCAAAATCGATCCCCATTAATTCTGGTGGTAGGTATAATTATTGTTGATACTAAATAAGCATTCGTTTTGCGCTATCATTGCAAATAAGCGAGATATAAGCGTTTGAAAATTTGAAAAATCGCAAATTTAAAATTGCTCAAAATCGATCCCCATTAATTCTGGTGGTAGGTATAATTATTGTTGATACTAAATAAGCATTCGTTTTGCGCTATCATTGCAAATAAGCGAGATATAAGCGTTTGAAAATTTGAAAAATCGCAAATTTAAAATTGCTCAAAATCGATCCCCATTAATTCTGGTGGTAGGTATAATTATTGTTGATACTAAATAAGCATTCGTTTTGCGCTATCATTGCAAATAAGCGAGATATAAGCGTTTGAAAATTTGAAAAATCGCAAATTTAAAATTGCTCAAAATCGATCCCCATTAATTCTGGTGGTAGGTATAATTATTGTTGATACTAAATAAGCATTCGTTTTGCGCTATCATTGCAAATAAGCGAGATATAAGCGTTTGAAAATTTGAAAAATCGCAAATTTAAAATTGCTCAAAATCGATCCCCATTAATTCTGGTGGTAGGTATAATTATTGTTGATACTAAATAAGCATTCGTTTTGCGCTATCATTGCAAATAAGCGAGATATAAGCGTTTGAAAATTTGAAAAATCGCAAATTTAAAATTGCTCAAAATCGATCCCCATTAATTCTGGTGGTAGGTATAATTATTGTTGATACTAAATAAGCATTCGTTTTGCGCTATCATTGCAAATAAGCGAGATATAAGCGTTTGAAAATTTGAAAAATCGCAAATTTAAAATTGCTCAAAATCGATCCCCATTAATTCTGGTGGTAGGTATAATTATTGTTGATACTAAATAAGCATTCGTTTTGCGCTATCATTGCAAATAAGCGAGATATAAGCGTTTGAAAATTTGAAAAATCGCAAATTTAAAATTGCTCAAAATCGATCCCCATTAATTCTGGTGGTAGGTATAATTATTGTTGATACTAAATAAGCATTCGTTTTGCGCTATCATTGCAAATAAGCGAGATATAAGCGTTTGAAAATTTGAAAAATCGCAAATTTAAAATTGCTCAAAATCGATCCCCATTAATTCTGGTGGTAGGTATAATTATTGTTGATACTAAATAAGCATTCGTTTTGCGCTATCATTGCAAATAAGCGAGATATAAGCGTTTGAAAATTTGAAAAATCGCAAATTTAAAATTGCTCAAAATCGATCCCCATTAATTCTGGTGGTAGGTATAATTATTGTTGATACTAAATAAGCATTCGTTTTGCGCTATCATTGCAAATAAGCGAGATATAAGCGTTTGAAAATTTGAAAAATCGCAAATTTAAAATTGCTCAAAATCGATCCCCATTAATTCTGGTGGTAGGTATAATTATTGTTGATACTAAATAAGCATTCGTTTTGCGCTATCATTGCAAATAAGCGAGATATAAGCGTTTGAAAATTTGAAAAATCGCAAATTTAAAATTGCTCAAAATCGATCCCCATTAATTCTGGTGGTAGGTATAATTATTGTTGATACTAAATAAGCATTCGTTTTGCGCTATCATTGCAAATAAGCGAGATATAAGCGTTTGAAAATTTGAAAAATCGCAAATTTAAAATTGCTCAAAATCGATCCCCATTAATTCTGGTGGTAGGTATAATTATTGTTGATACTAAATAAGCATTCGTTTTGCGCTATCATTGCAAATAAGCGAGATATAAGCGTTTGAAAATTTGAAAAATCGCAAATTTAAAATTGCTCAAAATCGATCCCCATTAATTCTGGTGGTAGGTATAATTATTGTTGATACTAAATAAGCATTCGTTTTGCGCTATCATTGCAAATAAGCGAGATATAAGCGTTTGAAAATTTGAAAAATCGCAAATTTAAAATTGCTCAAAATCGATCCCCATTAATTCTGGTGGTAGGTATAATTATTGTTGATACTAAATAAGCATTCGTTTTGCGCTATCATTGCAAATAAGCGAGATATAAGCGTTTGAAAATTTGAAAAATCGCAAATTTAAAATTGCTCAAAATCGATCCCCATTAATTCTGGTGGTAGGTATAATTATTGTTGATACTAAATAAGCATTCGTTTTGCGCTATCATTGCAAATAAGCGAGATATAAGCGTTTGAAAATTTGAAAAATCGCAAATTTAAAATTGCTCAAAATCGATCCCCATTAATTCTGGTGGTAGGTATAATTATTGTTGATACTAAATAAGCATTCGTTTTGCGCTATCATTGCAAATAAGCGAGATATAAGCGTTTGAAAATTTGAAAAATCGCAAATTTAAAATTGCTCAAAATCGATCCCCATTAATTCTGGTGGTAGGTATAATTATTGTTGATACTAAATAAGCATTCGTTTTGCGCTATCATTGCAAATAAGCGAGATATAAGCGTTTGAAAATTTGAAAAATCGCAAATTTAAAATTGCTCAAAATCGATCCCCATTAATTCTGGTGGTAGGTATAATTATTGTTGATACTAAATAAGCATTCGTTTTGCGCTATCATTGCAAATAAGCGAGATATAAGCGTTTGAAAATTTGAAAAATCGCAAATTTAAAATTGCTCAAAATCGATCCCCATTAATTCTGGTGGTAGGTATAATTATTGTTGATACTAAATAAGCATTCGTTTTGCGCTATCATTGCAAATAAGCGAGATATAAGCGTTTGAAAATTTGAAAAATCGCAAATTTAAAATTGCTCAAAATCGATCCCCATTAATTCTGGTGGTAGGTATAATTATTGTTGATACTAAATAAGCATTCGTTTTGCGCTATCATTGCAAATAAGCGAGATATAAGCGTTTGAAAATTTGAAAAATCGCAAATTTAAAATTGCTCAAAATCGATCCCCATTAATTCTGGTGGTAGGTATAATTATTGTTGATACTAAATAAGCAATCGTTTTGCGCTATCATTGCAAATAAGCGAGATATAAGCGTTTGAAAATTTGAAAAATCGCAAATTTAAAATTGCTCAAAATCGATCCCCATTAATTCTGGTGGTAGGTATAATTATTGTTGATACTAAATAAGCATTCGTTTTGCGCTATCATTGCAAATAAGCGAGATATAAGCGTTTGAAAATTTGAAAAATCGCAAATTTAAAATTGCTCAAAATCGATCCCCATTAATTCTGGTGGTAGGTATAATTATTGTTGATACTAAATAAGCATTCGTTTTGCGCTATCATTGCAAATAAGCGAGATATAAGCGTTTGAAAATTTGAAAAATCGCAAATTTAAAATTGCTCAAAATCGATCCCCATTAATTCTGGTGGTAGGTATAATTATTGTTGATACTAAATAAGCATTCGTTTTGCGCTATCATTGCAAATAAGCGAGATATAAGCGTTTGAAAATTTGAAAAATCGCAAATTTAAAATTGCTCAAAATCGATCCCCATTAATTCTGGTGGTAGGTATAATTATTGTTGATACTAAATAAGCATTCGTTTTGCGCTATCATTGCAAATAAGCGAGATATAAGCGTTTGAAAATTTGAAAAATCGCAAATTTAAAATTGCTCAAAATCGATCCCCATTAATTCTGGTGGTAGGTATAATTATTGTTGATACTAAATAAGCATTCGTTTTTCGCTATCATTGCAAATAAGCGAGATATAAGCGTTTGAAAATTTGAAAAATCGCAAATTTAAAATTGCTCAAAATCGATCCCCATTAATTCTGGTGGTAGGTATAATTATTGTTGATACTAAATAAGCATTCGTTTTGCGCTATCATTGCAAATAAGCGAGATATAAGCGTTTGAAAATTTGAAAAATCGCAAATTTAAAATTGCTCAAAATCGATCCCCATTAATTCTGGTGGTAGGTATAATTATTGTTGATACTAAATAAGCATTCGTTTTGCGCTATCATTGCAAATAAGCGAGATATAAGCGTTTGAAAATTTGAAAAATCGCAAATTTAAAATTGCTCAAAATCGATCCCCATTAATTCTGGTGGTAGGTATAATTATTGTTGATACTAAATAAGCATTCGTTTTGCGCTATCATTGCAAATAAGCGAGATATAAGCGTTTGAAAATTTGAAAAATCGCAAATTTAAAATTGCTCAAAATCGATCCCCATTAATTCTGGTGGTAGGTATAATTATTGTTGATACTAAATAAGCATTCGTTTTGCGCTATCATTGCAAATAAGCGAGATATAAGCGTTTGAAAATTTGAAAAATCGCAAATTTAAAATTGCTCAAAATCGATCCCCATTAATTCTGGTGGTAGGTATAATTATTGTTGATACTAAATAAGCATTCGTTTTGCGCTATCATTGCAAATAAGCGAGATATAAGCGTTTGAAAATTTGAAAAATCGCAAATTTAAAATTGCTCAAAATCGATCCCCATTAATTCTGGTGGTAGGTATAATTATTGTTGATACTAAATAAGCATTCGTTTTGCGCTATCATTGCAAATAAGCGAGATATAAGCGTTTGAAAATTTGAAAAATCGCAAATTTAAAATTGCTCAAAATCGATCCCCATTAATTCTGGTGGTAGGTATAATTATTGTTGATACTAAATAAGCATTCGTTTTGCGCTATCATTGCAAATAAGCGAGATATAAGCGTTTGAAAATTTGAAAAATCGCAAATTTAAAATTGCTCAAAATCGATCCCCATTAATTCTGGTGGTAGGTATAATTATTGTTGATACTAAATAAGCATTCGTTTTGCGCTATCATTGCAAATAAGCGAGATATAAGCGTTTGAAAATTTGAAAAATCGCAAATTTAAAATTGCTCAAAATCGATCCCCATTAATTCTGGTGGTAGGTATAATTATTGTTGATACTAAATAAGCATTCGTTTTGCGCTATCATTGCAAATAAGCGAGATATAAGCGTTTGAAAATTTGAAAAATCGCAAATTTAAAATTGCTCAAAATCGATCCCCATTAATTCTGGTGGTAGGTATAATTATTGTTGATACTAAATAAGCATTCGTTTTGCGCTATCATTGCAAATAAGCGAGATATAAGCGTTTGAAAATTTGAAAAATCGCAAATTTAAAATTGCTCAAAATCGATCCCCATTAATTCTGGTGGTAGGTATAATTATTGTTGATACTAAATAAGCATTCGTTTTGCGCTATCATTGCAAATAAGCGAGATATAAGCGTTTGAAAATTTGAAAAATCGCAAATTTAAAATTGCTCAAAATCGATCCCCATTAATTCTGGTGGTAGGTATAATTATTGTTGATACTAAATAAGCATTCGTTTTGCGCTATCATTGCAAATAAGCGAGATATAAGCGTTTGAAAATTTGAAAAATCGCAAATTTAAAATTGCTCAAAATCGATCCCCATTAATTCTGGTGGTAGGTATAATTATTGTTGATACTAAATAAGCATTCGTTTTGCGCTATCATTGCAAATAAGCGAGATATAAGCGTTTGAAAATTTGAAAAATCGCAAATTTAAAATTGCTCAAAATCGATCCCCATTAATTCTGGTGGTAGGTATAATTATTGTTGATACTAAATAAGCATTCGTTTTGCGCTATCATTGCAAATAAGCGAGATATAAGCGTTTGAAAATTTGAAAAATCGCAAATTTAAAATTGCTCAAAATCGATCCCCATTAATTCTGGTGGTAGGTATAATTATTGTTGATACTAAATAAGCATTCGTTTTGCGCTATCATTGCAAATAAGCCAGATATAAGCGTTTGAAAATTTGAAAAATCGCAAATTTAAAATTGCTCAAAATCGATCCCCATTAATTCTGGTGGTAGGTATAATTATTGTTGATACTAAATAAGCATTCGTTTTGCGCTATCATTGCAAATAAGCGAGATATAAGCGTTTGAAAATTTGAAAAATCGCAAATTTAAAATTGCTCAAAATCGATCCCGATTAATTCTGGTGGTAGGTATAATTATTGTTGATACTAAATAAGCATTCGTTTTGCGCTATCATTGCAAATAAGCGAGATATAAGCGTTTGAAAATTTGAAAAATCGCAAATTTAAAATTGCTCAAAATCGATCCCCATTAATTCTGGTGGTAGGTATAATTATTGTTGATACTAAATAAGCATTCGTTTTGCGCTATCATCTATATATATAATAAATCTGTAGAGGTGGTCGTGTCTGTACATTGATCCGATTTCAAAAAAAGTTGTATTGCTGGATACTGGGGTTGTTCCCGAGTCCGAAACAGGTTTTAGAAATTTTCATGTCTGTCTGTCTGTCTGTCTGTCTGTCTGTCTGTCTGTCTGGATGTTACAGCATCACTCAAAAACTATCCGACCGATTTTGTTGAAATTTGGTATGATGGTCATTTGTCATCCTGGGAGTGACATAGGCTACCTTTTATCCACCTAGCTGACTCCAGTTCGTCCCCAGTCGGGGTCAAAAATCTATTTCACGCTATAACTCTAAAGCTAAATATTTTCAAAATTTCAAAATTTGTACAATATTAAAAGTCTCCCTAGCGCAAATGATAGGCTAATTTTTGTTGACCCAACTGTACTCGGTTCGACTCCAGAGGGTCGAATAGTTTCCATAAGAAATACATGGGAAGACATTTTTATCATTTGCACGGTACTTTTCTTTAATAAAATTAAATTAGAAATAATGGTCCTTTGAAACTTAAACTAACACCAAAACAAAGGAAATAGAATAAAGTTTTTTATTTTGGTCGTAGAATATTGCTTTCACTTCGAAGTTGTGAGAATTAGTAAGTTAAATACGAAAATTTTATGAGAATCTGATATTCTAAACAACCCGTCGTCAAGGCCAATCTCGATATCTTTAAATTCAAATTCGTTAGCACTAGCGCATCATCAACAACCAAGCTTTGTTTATAGCAACACCAGTGTTTGTTGATTCTTTACGTGAAATTGATGTTTATCGTCGTATTAAATGAATCAAAATGAAAAGGTGCGAAATGATCTCAGCTGTCGAGGCACCTTCATAATTACTACTACTACTTAAATTAATCTTCTTTCCTCATATAAAGTAATTATAACTTCTTAGCTTGGTAAGTTGATAACTTTCTCATTCTTATTTTCCGATCTAAATAATAATCGTTTTATTAAGCGTCCCGCTGTGAATTTAATCTTTAACGCTGAAGAATAAATCAATCAAGATATTTGAAATATCCCTGAATTCAGTGATTGCTTCCACTGAAGTGTCAATAATTGGGCTTAATATGCAGCAAGGAATGACAAGCCTTTTACAGCTGACTTGAAAGGTAAACGAATTTTGTACTTTTAGATATAGAATGGGAAATTAAACCAAGAAATGTTTTATTGGATCATCTATTGGTGTGTTTAAGTATAGTTACTGTCCACCTACATCCACCTACTCGATATCTTTAAATTTGAATTCAAATTCGTTAGCATACGCGCGACTGCAACAATCAAGCTTTGTTTACAGCAACGCCAATATGTATTGATTATTTACGTGAAATTAATGTTTATCGTCGTATTAAATGAATCTTCTTTTCTCATATAAAGTAATTATATCTTCTTAGCTTGGTAAGTTGATAACTTTCTCATTCTTAATTTCCGATCTAAATACTAATTGTTTCATATAGCGTCCCGCCGTGCATTTAATGAATCAATCAAGATCGTTGAAATACCCCTGAATTCAGTGATTGCTTTCTTTGAAGAGTAAAGAATTGGAATTTAAGCAGCCAGGAATCTCAATCCTTTTATGCCGGACTGGAAAGGTAAACGGATTTTGTGATTTTAGATATAGAATTGGAAATTAAACCAAGAAATGTTTTAGTGGATCATCTATTGGTGTGTTTAAGTATAGGTACTATCCACCTATGTCTTTTCTTGATAGTGATAATCATACATATTGGTATTTTGTTATATCTTAAATAATATGTTTAAATGTTCGTGTTAAGCTATTGCCGATACGTTATTAAGTTTTTTAGACTATAAAATATGGAACACCTCTCTCAGATTATGGGCAGCTGTCCTTTATTTTATGCTTCGGTTTTATGCTGGCTGCCCAAATATTATCATTAGAAATACGCCTCAATATGTATGTTGTATGTTGCAGGGTTTAATTATTCCAAAAAAATCAAAGTAGTATTCATTTACGGACTCTAGACAAGTATCGAAGGAGATAAAATATACATGTATTATTTTCATTGCTGTAACTAATAGATTCTATGTCTAGGCAAGGACAAATTGGATAAACTGAATAAGAATTTAGTCGAATAAGCATCATTTCGAAGTATGACCTCTAACAAGATATTTCACTTTCGAAGTCTTTTTCGTAAAGTTACTTCTCATTTTCAGTTACATATGCTATAGAAATTCCCTCTAGAATGAAGTATTGCTGGTATATGGTTTTCCTTCAGTCCAATATTAAACTCGGTAACTTTTTTCAAACAGTTAATTAAACAGCAGAGGGTTATTTATTAAGTGTTAAGTAATTAAATTAAGAAAACGGCCGACGCGATCTTAAGGATATTAGGTGTTCATTCATAAAAGGACGAGTTCTAATTAGATTAACTGCTATACATCGTAATTCGTTTGCGGCGTTTATTTGTTAATTCGTTTATTTGATAGTTTCGATGATTTCACTGACTCGCTGTCTAACGAACATATCGGACGTGCTAAGCGACTGGTTCATTCGTTTTCGTTTGTGGTTCACAAGATTTGTGTGGCTATTTTTGTGATTTCGTCTCCATTAATTTGGTACTCAGTTGTTTCCTCTATTTGTTGTAGCGACCGGTGCATTAGTTTATTCTGTGATTTACATTTGTGTAGCTGTTTTTGTGATTTCGTAAGACACATAGGATGAAGAGAAGTGTTGTTTATTCATAAATTTAAGAATTCTCATATCTAAATTTTTTCATATCTAAATTTCAATACTTTCGATTTACATTCATTTTTCCGTTGAGAATCAACGGGCACTCCGCTAGTTGCAAATAAGCGAGATATAAGCGTTTGAAAATTTGAAAAATCGCAAATTTAAAATTGCTCAAAATCGATCCCTATTAATTCTGGTGGTAGGTATAATTAGTGTTGATACTAAATAAGCATTCGTTTTGCGCTATCATTGCAAATAAGCGAGATATAAGCGTTTGAAAATTTGAAAAATCGCAAATTTAAAATTGCTCAAAATCGATCCCCATTAATTCTGGTGGTAGGTATAATTATTGTTGATACTAAATAAGCATTCGTTTTGCGCTATCATTGCAAATAAGCGAGATATAAGCGTTTGAAAATTTGAAAAATCGCAAATTTAAAATTGCTCAAAATCGATCCCCATTAATTCTGGTGGTAGGTATAATTATTGTTGATACTAAATAAGCATTCGTTTTGCGCTATCATTGCAAATAAGCGAGATATAAGCGTTTGAAAATTTGAAAAATCGCAAATTTAAAATTGCTCAAAATCGATCCCCATTAATTCTGGTGGTAGGTATAATTATTGTTGATACTAAATAAGCATTCGTTTTGCGCTATCATTGCAAATAAGCGAGATATAAGCGTTTGAAAATTTGAAAAATCGCAAATTTAAAATTGCTCAAAATCGATCCCCATTAATTCTGGTGGTAGGTATAATTATTGTTGATACTAAATAAGCATTCGTTTTGCGCTATCATTGCAAATAAGCGAGATATAAGCGTTTGAAAATTTGAAAAATCGCAAATTTAAAATTGCTCAAAATCGATCCCCATTAATTCTGGTGGTAGGTATAATTATTGTTGATACTAAATAAGCATTCGTTTTGCGCTATCATTGCAAATAATCGAGATATAAGCGTTTGAAAATTTGAAAAATCGCAAAATTAAAATTGCTCAAAATCGATCCCCATTAATTCTGGTGGTAGGTATAATTGTTGTTGATACTAATCAAGCATTTGTTTTGCGCTATCATTGCAAATAAGCGAGATATAAGCGTTTGAAAATTTGAAAAATCGCAAATTTAAAATTGCTCAAAATCGATCCCCATTAATTCTGGTGGTAGGTATAATTATTGTTGATACTAAATAAGCATTCGTTTTGCGCTATCATTGCAAATAAGCGAGATATAAGCGTTTGAAAATTTGAAAAATCGCAAATTTAAAATTGCTCAAAATCGATCCCCATTAATTCTGGTGGTAGGTATAATTATTGTTGATACTAAATAAGCATTCGTTTTGCGCTATTATTGCAAATAAGCGAGATATAAGCGTTTGAAAATTTGAAAAATCGCAAATTTAAAATTGCTCAAAATCGATCCCCATTAATTCTGGTGGTAGGTATAATTATTGTTGATACTAAATAAGCATTCGTTTTGCGCTATCATTGCAAATAAGCGAGATATAAGCGTTTGAAAATTTAAAAAATCGCAAATTTAAAATTGCACAAAATCGATCCCCATTAATTCTGGTGGTAGGTATAATTATTGTTGATACTAAATAAGCATTCGTTTTGCGCTATCATTGCAAATAAGCGAGATATAAGCGTTTGAAAATTTGAAAAATCGCAAATTTAAAATTGCTCAAAATCGATCCCCATTAATTCTGGTGGTAGGTATAATTATTGTTGATACTAAATAAGCATTCGTTTTGCGCTATCATTACAAATAAGCGAGATATAAGCGTTTGAAAATTTGAAAAATCGCAAATTTAAAATTGCTCAAAATCGATCCCCATTAATTCTGGTGGTAGGTATAATTATTGTTGATACTAAATAAGCATTCGTTTTGCGCTATCATTGCAAATAAGCGAGATATAAGCGTTTGAAAATTTGAAAAATCGCAAATTTAAAATTGCTCAAAATCGATCCCCATTAATTCTGGTGGTAGATATAATTATTGTTGATACTAAATAAGCATCCGTTTTGCGCTATCATTGCAAATAAGCGAGATATAAGCGTTTGAAAATTTGAAAAATCGCAAATTTAAAATTGCTCAAAATCGATCCCCATTAATTCTGGTGGTAGGTATAATTATTGTTGATACTAAATAAGCATTCGTTTTGCGCTATCATTGCAAATAAGCGAGATATAAGCGTTTGAAAATTTGAAAAATCGCAAATTTAAAATTGCTCAAAATCGATCCTTATTAATTCTGGTGGTAGGTATAATTATTGTTGATACTAAATAAGCATCCGTTTTGCGCTATCATTGCAAATAAGCGAGATATAAGCGTTTGAAAATTTGAAAAATCGCAAATTTAAAATTGCTCAAAATCGATCCCCATTAATTCTGGTGGTAGGTATAATTATTGTTGATACTAAATAAGCATTCGTTTTGCGCTATCATTGCAAATAAGCGAGATATAAGCGTTTGAAATTTTGAAAAATCGCAAATTTAAAATTGCTCAAAATCGATCCCCATTAATTCTGGTGGTAGGTATAATTATTGTTGATACTAAATAAGCATTCGTTTTGCGCTATCATTGCAAATAAGCGAGATATAAGCGTTTGAAAATTTGAAAAATCGCAAATTTAAAATTGCTCAAAATCGATCCCCATTAATTCTGGTGGTAGGTATAATTATTGTTGATACTAAATAAGCATCCGTTTTGCGCTATCATTGCAAATAAGCGAGATATAAGCGTTTGAAAATTTGAAAAATCGCAAATTTAAAATTGCTCAAAATCGATCCCCATTAATTCTGGTGGTAGGTATAATTATTGTTGATACTAAATAAGCATTCGTTTTGCGCTATCATTGCAAATAAGCGAGATATAAGCGTTTGAAAATTTGAAAATTCGCAAATTTAAAATTGCTCAAAATCGATCCCCATTAATTCTGGTGGTAGGTATAATTATTGTTGATACTACATAAGCATTCGTTTTGCGCTATCATTGCAAATAAGCGAGATATAAGCGTTTGAAAATTTGAAAAATCGCAAATTTAAAATTGCTCAAAATCGATCCCCATTAATTCTGGTGGTAGGTATAATTATTGTTGATACTAAATAAGCATTCGTTTTGCGCTATCATTGCAAATAAGCGAGATATAAGCGTTTGAAAATTTGAAAAATCGCAAATTTAAAATTGCTCAAAATCGATCCCCATTAATTCTGGTGGTAGGTATAATTATTGTTGATACTAAATAAGCATTCGTTTTGCGCTATCATTGCAAATAAGCGAGATATAAGCGTTTGAAAATTTGAAAAATCGCAAATTTAAAATTGCTCAAAATCGATCCCCATTAATTCTGGTGGTAGGTATAATTATTGTTGATACTAAATAAGCATTCGTTTTGCGCTATCATTGCAAATAAGCGAGATATAAGCGTTTGAAAATTTGAAAAATCGCAAATTTAAAATTGCTCAAAATCGATCCCCATTAATTCTGTTGGTAGGTATAATTATTGTTGATACTAAATAAGCATCCGTTTTGCGCTATCATTGCAAATAAGCGAGATATAAGCGTTTGAAAATTTGAAAAATCGCAAAATTAAAATTGCTCAAAATCGATCCCCATTAATTCTGTTGGTAGATATAATTATTGTTGATACTAAATAAGCATTCGTTTTGCGCTATCATTGCAAATAAGCGAGATATAAGCGTTTGAAAATTTGAAAAATCGCAAATTTAAAATTGCTTAAAATCGATCCGCATTAATTCTGGTGGTAGGTATAATTATTGTTGATACTAAATAAGCATTCGTTTTGCGCTATCATTGCAAATAAGCGAGATATAAGCGTTTGAAAATTTGAAAAATCGCAAATTTAAAATTGCTCAAAATCGATCCCCATTAATTCTGGTGGTAGGTATAATTATTGTTGATACTAAATAAGCATTCGTTTTGCGCTATTATTGCAAATAAGCGAGATATAAGCGTTTGAAAATTTGAAAAATCGCAAATTTAAAATTGCTCAAAATCGATCCCCATTAATTCTGGTGGTAGGTATAATTATTGTTGATACTAAATAAGCATTCGTTTTGCGCTATCATTGCAAATAAGCGAGATATAAGCGTTTGAAAATTTAAAAAATCGCAAATTTAAAATTGCACAAAATCGATCCCCATTAATTCTGGTGGTAGGTATAATTATTGTTGATACTAAATAAGCATTCGTTTTGCGCTATCATTGCAAATAAGCGAGATATAAGCGTTTGAAAATTTGAAAAATCGCAAATTTAAAATTGCTCAAAATCGATCCCCATTAATTCTGGTGGTAGGTATAATTATTGTTGATACTAAATAAGCATTCGTTTTGCGCTATCATTGCAAATAAGCGAGATATAAGCGTTTGAAAATTTGAAAAATCGCAAATTTAAAATTGCTCAAAATCGATCCCCATTAATTCTGGTGGTAGGTATAATTATTGTTGATACTAAATAAGCATCCGTTTTGCGCTATCATTGCAAATAAGCGAGATATAAGCGTTTGAAAATTTGAAAAATCGCAAAATTAAAATTGCTCAAAATCGATCCCCATTAATTCTGTTGGTAGATATAATTATTGTTGATACTAAATAAGCATTCGTTTTGCGCTATCATTGCAAATAAGCGAGATATAAGCGTTTGAAAATTTGAAAAATGGCAAATTTAAAATTGCTTAAAATCGATCCGCATTAATTCTGGTGGTAGGTATAATTATTGTTGATACTAAATAAGCATTCGTTTTGCGCTATCATTGCAAATAAGCGAGATATAAGCGTTTGAAAATTTGAAAATTCGCAAATTTAAAATTGCTCAAAATCGATCCCCATTAATTCTGGTGGTAGGTATAATTATTGTTGATACTAAATAAGCATTCGTTTTGCGCTATCATTGCAAATAAGCGAGATATAAGCGTTTGAAAATTTGAAAAATCGCAAATTTAAAATTGCTCAAAATCGATCCCCATTAATTCTGGTGGTAGGTATAATTATTGTTGATACTAAATAAGCATTCGTTTTGCGCTATCATTGCAAATAAGCGAGATATAAGCGTTTGAAAATTTGAAAAATCGCAAATTTAAAATTGCTCAAAATCGATCCCCATTAATTCTGGTGGTAGGTATAATTATTGTTGATACTAAATAAGCATTCGTTTTGCGCTATCATTGCAAATAAGCGAGATATAAGCGTTTGAAAATTTGAAAAATCGCAAATTTAAAATTGCTCAAAATCGATCACCATTAATTCTGGTGGTAGGTATAATTATTGTTGATACTAAATAAGCATTCGTTTTGCGCTATCATTGCAAATAAGCGAGATATAAGCGTTTGAAAATTTGAAAAATCGCAAATTTAAAATTGCTCAAAATCGATCCATATTAATTCTGGTGGTAGGTATAATTATTGTTGATACTAAATAAGCATTCGTTTTGCGCTATCATTGCAAATAAGCGAGATATAAGCGTTTGAAAATTTGAAAATTCGCAAATTTAAAATTGCTCAAAATCGATCCCCATTTATTCTGGTGGTAGGTATAATTATTGTTGATACTAAATAAGCATTCGATTTGCGCTATCATTGCAAATAAGCGAGATATAAGCGTTTGAAAATTTGAAAAATCGCAAATTTAAAATTGCTCAAAATCGATCCCCATTAATTCTGGTGGTAGGTATAATTATTGTTGATACTAAATAAGCATTCGTTTTGCGCTATCATTGCAAATAAGCGAGATATAAGCGTTTGAAAATTTGAAAAATTGCAAATTTAAAATTGCTCAAAATCGATCCCCATTAATTCTGGTGGTAGGTATAATTATTGTTGATACTAAATAAGCATTCGTTTTGCGCTATCATTGCAAATAAGCGAGATATAAGCGTTTGAAAATTTGAAAAATCGCAAATTTAAAATTGCTCAAAATCGATCCCCATTAATTCTGGTGGTAGGTATAATTATTGTTGATACTAAATAAGCATTCGTTTTGCGCTATCATTGCAAATAAGCGAGATATAAGCGTTTGAAATTTGAAAAATCGCAAATTTAAAATTGCTCAAAATCGATCCCCATTAATTCTGGTGGTAGGTATAATTATTGTTGATACTAAATAAGCATTCGTTTTGCGCTATCATTGCAAATAAGCGAGATATAAGCGTTTGAAAATTTGAAAATTCGCAAATTTAAAATTGCTCAAAATCGATCCCCATTAATTCTGGTGGTAGGTATAATTATTGTTGATACTAAATAAGCATTCGTTTTGCGCTATCATTGTGAATAAGCGAGATATAAGCGTTTGAAAATTTGAAAAATCGCAAATTTAAAATTGCTCAAAATCGATCCCCATTAATTCTAGTAGTAGGTATAATTATTGTTGATACTAAATAAGCATTCGTTTTGCGCTATCATTGCAAATAAGCGAGGTATAAGCGTTTGAAAATTTGAAAAATCGCAAATTTAAAATTGCTCAAAATCGATCACCATTAATTCTGGTGGTAGGTATAATTATTGTTGATACTAAATAAGCATTCGTTTTGCGCTATCATTGCAAATAAGCGAGATATAAGCGTTTGAAAATTTGAAAAATCGCAAATTTAAAATTGCTCAAAATCGATCCCCATTAATTCTGGTGGTAGGTATAATTATTGTTGATACTAAATAAGCATTCGTTTTGCGCTATCATTGCAAATAAGCGAGATATAAGCGTTTGAAAATTTGAAAAATCGCAAATTTAAAATTGCTCAAAATCGATCCCCATTAATTCTGGTGGTAGGTATAATTATTGTTGATACTAAATAAGCATTCGTTTTGCGCTATCATTGCAAATAAGCGAGATATAAGCGTTTGAAAATTTGAAAAATCGCAAATTTAAAATTGCTCAAAATCGATCGCCATTAATTCTGGTGGTAGGTATAATTATTGTTGATACTAAATAAGCATTCGTTTTGCGCTATCATTGCAAATAAGCGAGATATAAGCGTTTGAAATTTGAAAAATCGCAAATTTAAAATTGCTCAAAATCGATCCCCATTAATTCTGGTGGTAGGTATAATTATTGTTGATACTAAATAAGCATTCGTTTTGCGCTATCATTGCAAATAAGCGAGATATAAGAGTTTGAAAATTTGAAAAATCGCAAATTTAAAATTGCTCAAAATCGATCACCATTAATTCTGGTGGTAGGTATAATTATTGTTGATACTAAATAAGCATTCGTTTTGCGCTATCATTGCAAATAAGCGAGATATAAGCGTTTGAAAATTTGAAAAATGGCAAATTTAAAATTGCTTAAAATCGATCCGCATTAATTCTGGTGGTAGGTATAATTATTGTTGATACTAAATAAGCATTCGTTTTGCGCTATCATTGCAAATAAGCGAGATATAAGCGTTTGAAAATTTGAAAATTCGCAAATTTAAAATTGCTCAAAATCGATCCCCATTAATTCTGGTGGTAGGTATAATTATTGTTGATACTAAATAAGCATTCGTTTTGCGCTATCATTGCAAATAAGCGAGATATAAGCGTTTGAAAATTTGAAAAATCGCAAATTTAAAATTGCTCAAAATCGATCCCCATTAATTCTGGTGGTAGGTATAATTATTGTTGATACTAAATAAGCATTCGTTTTGTGCTATCATTGCAAATAAGCGAGATATAAGCGTTTGAAAATTTGAAAAATCGCAAATTTAAAATTGCTCAAAATCGATCCCCATTAATTCTGGTGGTAGGTATAATTATTGTTGATACTAAATAAGCATTCGTTTTGCGCTATCATTGCAAATAAGCGAGATATAAGCGTTTGAAAATTTGAAAAATCGCAAATTTAAAATTGCTCAAAATCGATCACCATTAATTCTGGTGGTAGGTATAATTATTGTTGATACTAAATAAGCATTCGTTTTGCGCTATCATTGCAAATAAGCGAGATATAAGCGTTTGAAAATTTGAAAAATCGCAAATTTAAAATTGCTCAAAATCGATCCATATTAATTCTGGTGGTAGGTATAATTATTGTTGATACTAAATAAGCATTCGTTTTGCGCTATCATTGCAAATAAGCGAGATATAAGCGTTTGAAAATTTGAAAATTCGCAAATTTAAAATTGCTCAAAATCGATCCCCATTTATTCTGGTGGTAGGTATAATTATTGTTGATACTAAATAAGCATTCGATTTGCGCTATCATTGCAAATAAGCGAGATATAAGCGTTTGAAAATTTGAAAAATCGCAAATTTAAAATTGCTCAAAATCGATCCCCATTAATTCTGGTGGTAGGTATAATTATTGTTGATACTAAATAAGCATTCGTTTTGCGCTATCATTGCAAATAAGCGAGATATAAGCGTTTGAAAATTTGAAAAATTGCAAATTTAAAATTGCTCAAAATCGATCCCCATTAATTCTGGTGGTAGGTATAATTATTGTTGATACTAAATAAGCATTCGTTTTGCGCTATCATTGCAAATAAGCGAGATATAAGCGTTTGAAAATTTGAAAAATCGCAAATTTAAAATTGCTCAAAATCGATCCCCATTAATTCTGGTGGTAGGTATAATTATTGTTGATACTAAATAAGCATTCGTTTTGCGCTATCATTGCAAATAAGCGAGATATAAGCGTTTGAAATTTGAAAAATCGCAAATTTAAAATTGCTCAAAATCGATCCCCATTAATTCTGGTGGTAGGTATAATTATTGTTGATACTAAATAAGCATTCGTTTTGCGCTATCATTGCAAATAAGCGAGATATAAGCGTTTGAAAATTTGAAAATTCGCAAATTTAAAATTGCTCAAAATCGATCCCCATTAATTCTGGTGGTAGGTATAATTATTGTTGATACTAAATAAGCATTCGTTTTGCGCTATCATTGTGAATAAGCGAGATATAAGCGTTTGAAAATTTGAAAAATCGCAAATTTAAAATTGCTCAAAATCGATCCCCATTAATTCTAGTAGTAGGTATAATTATTGTTGATACTAAATAAGCATTCGTTTTGCGCTATCATTGCAAATAAGCGAGGTATAAGCGTTTGAAAATTTGAAAAATCGCAAATTTAAAATTGCTCAAAATCGATCACCATTAATTCTGGTGGTAGGTATAATTATTGTTGATACTAAATAAGCATTCGTTTTGCGCTATCATTGCAAATAAGCGAGATATAAGCGTTTGAAAATTTGAAAAATCGCAAATTTAAAATTGCTCAAAATCGATCCCCATTAATTCTGGTGGTAGGTATAATTATTGTTGATACTAAATAAGCATTCGTTTTGCGCTATCATTGCAAATAAGCGAGATATAAGCGTTTGAAAATTTGAAAAATCGCAAATTTAAAATTGCTCAAAATCGATCCCCATTAATTCTGGTGGTAGGTATAATTATTGTTGATACTAAATAAGCATTCGTTTTGCGCTATCATTGCAAATAAGCGAGATATAAGCGTTTGAAAATTTGAAAAATCGCAAATTTAAAATTGCTCAAAATCGATCGCCATTAATTCTGGTGGTAGGTATAATTATTGTTGATACTAAATAAGCATTCGTTTTGCGCTATCATTGCAAATAAGCGAGATATAAGCGTTTGAAATTTGAAAAATCGCAAATTTAAAATTGCTCAAAATCGATCCCCATTAATTCTGGTGGTAGGTATAATTATTGTTGATACTAAATAAGCATTCGTTTTGCGCTATCATTGCAAATAAGCGAGATATAAGAGTTTGAAAATTTGAAAAATCGCAAATTTAAAATTGCTCAAAATCGATCACCATTAATTCTGGTGGTAGGTATAATTATTGTTGATACTAAATAAGCATTCGTTTTGCGCTATCATTGCAAATAAGCGAGATATAAGCGTTTGAAAATTTGAAAAATCGCAAATTTAAAATTGCTCAAAATCGATCCCCATTAATTCTGGTGGTAGGTATAATTATTGTTGATACTAAATAAGCATTCGTTTTGCGCTATCATTGCAAATAAGCGAGATATAAGCGTTTGAAAATTTGAAAAATCGCAAATTTAAAATTGCTCAAAATCGATCCCCATTAATTCTGGTGGTAGGTATAATTATTGTTGATACTAAATAAGCATTCGTTTTGCGCTATCATTGCAAATAAGCGAGATATAAGCGTTTGAAAATTTGAAAAATCGCAAATTAAAAATTGCTCAAAATCGATCCCCATTAATTCTGGTAGTAGGTATAATTATTGTTGATACTAAATAAGCATTCGTTTTGCGCTATCATTGCAAATAAGCGAGATATAAGCGTTTGAAATTTGAAAAATCGCAAATTTAAAATTGCTCAAAATCGATCCCCATTAATTCTGGTGGTAGGTATAATTATTGTTGATACTAAATAAGCATTCGTTTTGCGCTATCATTGCAAATAAGCGAGATATAAGCGTTTGAAAATTTGAAAAATCGCAAATTTAAAATTGCTCAAAATCGATCCCCATTAATTCTGGTGGTAGGTATAATTATTGTTGATACTAAATAAGCATTCGTTTTGCGCTATCATTGCAAATAAGCGAGATATAAGCGTTTGAAAATTTGAAAAATCGCAAATTTAAAATTGCTCAAAATCGATCCAATATTAAATCTGGTGGTAGGTATAATTATTGTTGATACTAAATAAGCATTCGTTTTGCGCTATCATTGCAAATAAGCGAGATATAAGCGTTTGAAAATTTGAAAAATCGCAAATTTAAAATTGCTCAAAATCGATCCCCATTAATTCTGGTGGTAGGTATAATTATTGTTGATACTAAATAAGCATTCGTTTTGCGCTATCATTGCAAATAAGCGAGATATAAGCGTTTGAAATTTGAAAAATCGCAAATTTAAAATTGCTCAAAATCGATCCCCATTAATTCTGGTGGTAGGTATAATTATTGTTGATACTAAATAAGCATTCGTTTTGCGCTATCATTGCAAATAAGCGAGATATAAGCGTTTGAAAATTTGAAAATTCGCAAATTTAAAATTGCTCAAAATCGATCCCCATTAATTCTGGTGGTAGGTATAATTATTGTTGATACTAAATAAGCATTCGTTTTGCGCTATCATTGCAAATAAGCGAGATATAAGCGTTTGAAAATTTGAAAAATCGCAAATTTAAAATTGCTCAAAATCGATCCCCATTAATTCTAGTAGTAGGTATAATTTTTGTTGATACTAAATAAGCATTCGTTTTGCGCTATCATTGCAAATAAGCGAGGTATAAGCGTTTGAAAATTTGAAAAATCGCAAATTTAAAATTGCTCAAAATCGATCACCATTAATTCTGGTGGTAGGTATAATTATTGTTGATACTAAATAAGCATTCGTTTTGCGCTATCATTGCAAATAAGCGAGATATAAGCGTTTGAAAATTTGAAAAATCGCAAATTTAAAATTGCTCAAAATCGATCCCCATTAATTCTGGTGGTAGGTATAATTATTGTTGATACTAAATAAGCATTCGTTTTTCGCTATCATTGCAAATAAGCGAGATATAAGCGTTTGAAAATTTGAAAAATCGCAAATTTAAAATTGCTCAAAATCGATCCCCATTAATTCTGGTGGTAGGTATAATTATTGTTGATTCTAAATAAGCATTCGTTTTGCGCTATCATTGCAAATAAGCGAGATATAAGCGTTTGAAAATTTGAAAAATCGCAAATTTAAAATTGCTCAAAATCGATCCCCATTAATTCTGGTGGTAGGTATAATTATTGTTGATACTAAATAAGCATTCGTTTTGCGCTATCATTGCAAATAAGCGAGATATAAGCGTTTGAAAATTTGAAAAATCGCAAATTAAAAATTGCTCAAAATCGATCCCCATTAATTCTGGTGGTAGGTATAATTATTGTTGATACTAAATAAGCATTCGTTTTGCGCTATCATTGCAAATAAGCGAGATATAAGCGTTTGAAAATTTGAAAAATCGCAAATTAAAAATTGCTCAAAATCGATCCCCATTAATTCTGGTGGTAGGTATAATTATTGTTGATACTAAATAAGCATTCGTTTTGCGCTATCATTGCAAATAAGCGAGATATAAGCGTTTGAAAATTTGAAAAATCGCAAATTTAAAATTGCTCAAAATCGATCCCCATTAATTCTGGTGGTAGGTATAATTATTGTTGATACTAAATAAGCATTCGTTTTGCGCTATCATTGCAAATAAGCGAGATATAAGCGTTTGAAAATTTGAAAAATCGCAAATTTAAAATTGCTCAAAATCGATCCCCATTAATTCTGGTGGTAGGTATAATTATTGTTGATACTAAATAAGCATTCGTTTTGCGCTATCATTGCAAATAAGCGAGATATAAGCGTTTGAAAATTTGAAAAATCGCAAATTTAAAATTGCTCAAAATCGATCCCCATTAATTCTGGTGGTAGGTATAATTATTGTTGATACTAAATAAGCATTCGTTTTGCGCTATCATTGCAAATAAGCGAGATATAAGCGTTTGAAATTTGAAAAATCGCAAATTTAAAATTGCTCAAAATCGATCCCCATTAATTCTGGTGGTAGGTATAATTATTGTTGATACTAAATAAGCATTCGTTTTGCGCTATCATTGCAAATAAGCGAGATATAAGCGTTTGAAAATTTGAAAATTCGCAAATTTAAAATTGCTCAAAATCGATCCCCATTAATTCTGGTGGTAGGTATAATTATTGTTGATACTAAATAAGCATTCGTTTTGCGCTATCATTGCAAATAAGCGAGATATAAGCGTTTGAAAATTTGAAAATTCGCAAATTTAAAATTGCTCAAAATCGATCCCCATTAATTCTGGTGGTAGGTATAATTATTGTTGATACTAAATAAGCATTCGTTTTGCGCTATCATTGCAAATAAGCGAGCTATAAGCGTTTGAAAATTTGAAAAATCGCAAATTTAAAATTGCTCAAAATCGATCCCCATTAATTCTGGTGGTAGGTATAATTATTGTTGATACTAAATAAGCATTCGTTTTGCGCTATCATTGCAAATAAGCGAGATATAAGCGTTTGAAAATTTGAAAAATCGCAAATTTAAAATTGCTCAAAATCGATCCAATATTAAATCTGGTGGTAGGTATAATTATTGTTGATACTAAATAAGCATTCGTTTTGCGCTATCATTGCAAATAAGCGAGATATAAGCGTTTGAAAATTTGAAAAATCGCAAATTTAAAATTGCTCAAAATCGATCCCCATTAATTCTGGTGGTAGGTATAATTATTGTTGATACTAAATAAGCATTCGTTTTGCGCTATCATTGCAAATAAGCGAGATATAAGCGTTTGAAATTTGAAAAATCGCAAATTTAAAATTGCTCAAAATCGATCCCCATTAATTCTGGTGGTAGGTATAATTATTGTTGATACTAAATAAGCATTCGTTTTGCGCTATCATTGCAAATAAGCGAGATATAAGCGTTTGAAAATTTGAAAATTCGCAAATTTAAAATTGCTCAAAATCGATCCCCATTAATTCTGGTGGTAGGTATAATTATTGTTGATACTAAATAAGCATTCGTTTTGCGCTATCATTGCAAATAAGCGAGATATAAGCGTTTGAAAATTTGAAAAATCGCAAATTTAAAATTGCTCAAAATCAATCCCCATTAATTCTAGTAGTAGGTATAATTTTTGTTGATACTAAATAAGCATTCGTTTTGCGCTATCATTGCAAATAAGCGAGGTATAAGCGTTTGAAAATTTGAAAAATCGCAAATTTAAAATTGCTCAAAATCGATCACCATTAATTCTGGTGGTAGGTATAATTATTGTTGATACAAAATAAGCATTCGTTTTGCGCTATCATTGCAAATAAGCGAGATATAAGCGTTTGAAAATTTGAAAAATCGCAAATTTAAAATTGCTCAAAATCGATCCCCATTAATTCTGGTGGTAGGTATAATTATTGTTGATACTAAATAAGCATTCGTTTTGCGCTATCATTGCAAATAAGCGAGATATAAGCGTTTGAAAATTTGAAAAATCGCAAATTTAAAATTGCTCAAAATCGATCCCCATTAATTCTGGTGGTAGGTATAATTATTGTTGATACTAAATAAGCATTCGTTTTGCGCTATCATTGCAAATAAGCGAGATATAAGCGTTTGAAAATTTGGAAAATCGCAAATTTAAAATTGCTCAAAATCGATCCCCATTAATTCTGGTGGTAGGTATAATTATTGTTGATACTAAATAAGCATTCGTTTTGCGCTATCATTGCAAATAAGCGAGATATAAGCGTTTGAAAATTTGAAAAATCGCAAATTTAAAATTGCTCAAAATCGATCCCCATTAATTCTGGTGGTAGGTATAATTATTGTTGATACTAAATAAGCATTCGTCTTGCGCTATCATTGCAAATAAGCGAGATATAAGCGTTTGAAATTTGAAAAATCGCAAATTTAAAATTGCTCAAAATCGATCCTTATTAATTCTGGTGGTAGGTATAATTATTGTTGATACTAAATAAGCATTCGTTTTGCGCTATCATTGCAAATAAGCGAGATATAAGCGTTTGAAAATTTGAAAAATCGCAAATTTAAAATTGCTCAAAATCGATCACCATTAATTCTGGTGGTAGGTATAATTATTGTTGATACTAAATAAGCATTCGTTTTGCGCTATCATTGCAAATAAGCGAGATATAAGCGTTTGAAAATTTGAAAAATCGCAAATTTAAAATTGCTCAAAATCGATCACCATTAATTCTGGTGGTAGGTATAATTATTGTTGATACTAAATAAGCATTCGTTTTGCGCTATCATTGCAAATAAGCGAGATATAAGCGTTTGAAAATTTGAAAAATCGCAAATTTAAAATTGCTCAAAATCGATCACCATTAATTCTGGTGGTAGGTATAATTATTGTTGATACTAAATAAGCATTCGTTTTGCGCTATCATTGCAAATAAGCGAGATATAAGCGTTTGAAAATTTGAAAAATCGCAAATTTAAAATTGCTCAAAATCGATCCCCATTAATTCTGGTGGTAGGTATAATTATTGTTGATACTAAATAAGCATTCGTTTTGCGCTATCATTGCAAATAAGCGAGATATAAGCGTTTGAAAATTTGAAAAATCGCAAATTTAAAATTGCTCAAAATCGATCCCTATTAATTCTGGTGGTAGGTATAATTATTGTTGATACTAAATAAGCATTCGTTTTGCGCTATCATTGCAAATAAGCGAGATATAAGCGTTTGAAAATTTGAAAAATCGCAAATTTAAAATTGCTCAAAATCGATCCCCATTAATTCTGGTGGTAGGTATAATTATTGTTGATACTAAATAAGCATTCGTTTTGCGCTATCATTGCAAATAAGCGAGATATAAGCGTTTGAAAATTTGAAAAATCGCAAATTTAAAATTGCTCAAAATCGATCCCCATTAATTCTGGTGGTAGGTATAATTATTGTTGATACTAAATAAGCATTCGTTTTGCGCTATCATTGCAAATAAGCGAGATATAAGCGTTTGAAAATTTGAAAAATCGCAAATTTAAAATTGCTCAAAATCGATCCCCATTAATTCTGGTGGTAGGTATAATTATTGTTGATACTAAATAAGCATTCGTTTTGCGCTATCATTGCAAATAAGCGAGATATAAGCGTTTGAAAATTTGAAAAATCGCAAATTTAAAATTGCTCAAAATCGATCCCCATTAATTCTGGTGGTAGGTATAATTATTGTTGATACTAAATAAGCATTCGTTTTGCGCTATCATTGCAAATAAGCGAGATATAAGCGTTTGAAAATTTGAAAAATCGCAAATTTAAAATTGCTCAAAATCGATCCCCATTAATTCTGGTGGTAGGTATAATTATTGTTGATACTAAATAAGCATTCGTTTTGCGCTATCATTGCAAATAAGCGAGATATAAGCGTTTGAAAATTTGAAAAATCGCAAATTTAAAATTGCTCAAAATCGATCCCCATTAATTCTGGTGGTAGGTATAATTATTGTTGATACTAAATAAGCATTCCTTTTTGCGCTATCATTGCAAATAAGCGAGATATAAGCGTTTGAAAATTTGAAAAATCGCAAATTTAAAATTGCTCAAAATCGATCCCCATTAATTCTGGTGGTAGGTATAATTATTGTTGATACTAAATAAGCATTCGTTTTGCGCTATCATTGCAAATAAGCGAGATATAAGCGTTTGAAAATTTGAAAAATCGCAAATTTAAAATTGCTCAAAATCGATCCCCATTAATTCTGGTGGTAGGTATAATTATTGTTGATACTAAATAAGCATTCGTTTTGCGCTATCATTGCAAATAAGCGAGATAAAAGCGTTTGAAAATTTGAAAAGTCGCAAATTTAAAATTGCTCAAAATCGATCCCCATTAATTCTGGTGGTAGGTATAATTATTGTTGATACTAAATAAGCATTCGATTTGCGCTATCATTGCAAATAAGCGAGATATAAGCGTTTGAAAATTTGAAAAATCGCAAATTTAAAATTGCTCAAAATCGATCCCCATTAATTCTGGTGGTAGGTATAATTATTGTTGATACTAAATAAGCATTCGTTTTGCGCTATCATTGCAAATAAGCGAGATATAAGCGTTTGAAAATTTGAAAAATCGCAAATTTAAAATTGCTCAAAATCGATCCACATTAATTCTGGTGGTAGGTATAATTATTGTTGATACTAAATAAGCATTCGTTTTGCGCTATCATTGCAAATAAGCGAGATATAAGCGTTTGAAAATTTGAAAAATCGCAAATTTAAAATTGCTCAAAATCGATCCCCATTAATTCTGGTGGTAGGTATAATTATTGTTGATACTAAATAAGCATTCGTTTTGCGCTATCATTGCAAATAAGCGAGATATAAGCGTTTGAAAATTTGAAAAATCGCAAATTTAAAATTGCTCAAAATCGATCCCCATTAATTCTGGTGGTAGGTATAATTATTGTTGATACTAAATAAGCATTCGTTTTGCGCTATCATTGCAAATAAGCGAGATATAAGCGTTTGAAAATTTGAAAAATCGCAAATTTAAAATTGCTCAAAATCGATCCCCATTAATTCTGGTGGTAGGTATAATTATTGTTGATACTAAATAAGCATTCGTTTTGCGCTATCATTGCAAATAAGCGAGATATAAGCGTTTGAAAATTTGAAAAATCGCAAATTTAAAATTGCTCAAAATCGATCCCCATTAATTCTGGTGGTAGGTATAATTATTGTTGATACTAAATAAGCATTCGTTTTGCGCTATCATTGCAAATAAGCGAGATATAAGCGTTTGAAAATTTGAAAAATCGCAAATTTAAAATTGCTCAAAATCGATCCCCATTAATTCTGGTGGTAGGTATAATTATTGTTGATACTAAATAAGCATTCGTTTTGCGCTATCATTGCAAATAAGCGAGATATAAGCGTTTGAATATTTGAAAAATCGCAAATTTAAAATTGCTCAAAATCGATCCCCATTAATTCTGGTGGTAGGTATAATTATTGTTGATACTAAATAAGCATTCGTTTTGCGCTATCATTGCAAATAAGCGAGATATAAGCGTTTGAAAATTTGAAAAATCGCAAATTTAAAATTGCTCAAAATCGATCCCCATTAATTCTGGTGGTAGGTATAATTATTGTTGATACTAAATAAGCATTCGTTTTGCGCTATCATTGCAAATAAGCGAGATATAAGCGTTTGAAAATTTGAAAAATCGCAAATTTAAAATTGCTCAAAATCGATCCCCATTAATTCTGGTGGTAGGTATAATTATTGTTGATACTAAATAAGCATTCGTTTTGCGCTATCATTGCAAATAAGCGAGATATAAGCGTTTGAAAATTTGAAAAATCGCAAATTTAAAATTGCTCAAAATCGATCCCCATTAATTCTGGTGGTAGGTATAACTATTGTTGATACTAAATAAGCATTCGTTTTGCGCTATCATTGCAAATAAGCGAGATATAAGCGTTTGAAAATTTGAAAAATCGCAAATTTAAAATTGCTCAAAATCGATCCCCATTAATTCTGGTGGTAGGTATAATTATTGTTGATACTAAATAAGCATTCGTTTTGCGCTATCATTGCAAATAAGCGAGATATAAGCGTTTGAAAATTTGAAAAATCGCAAATTTAAAATTGCTCAAAATCGATCCCCATTAATTCTGGTGGTAGGTATAATTATTGTTGATACTAAATAAGCATTCGTTTTGCGCTATCATTGCAAATAAGCGAGATATAAGCGTTTGAAAATTTGAAATGTCGCAAATTTAAAATTGCTCAAAATCGATCCGCATTAATTCTGGTGGTAGGTATAATTATTGTTGATACTAAATAAGCATTCGTTTTGCGCTATCATTGCAAATAAGCGAGATATAAGCGTTTGAAAATTTGAAAAATCGCAAATTTAAAATTGCTCAAAATCGATCCCCATTAATTCTTGTGGTAGGTATAATTATTGTTGATACTAAATAAGCATTCGTTTTGCGCTATCATTGCAAATAAGCGAGATATAAGCGTTTGAAAATTTGAAAAATCGCAAATTTAAAATTGCTCAAAATCGATCCCCATTAATTCTGGTGGTAGGTATAATTATTGTTGATACTAAATAAGCATTCGTTTTGCGCTATCATTGCAAATAAGCGAGATATAAGCGTTTGAAAATTTGAAAAATCGCAAATTTAAAATTGCTCAAAATCGATCCCCATTAATTCTGGTGGTAGGTATAATTATTGTTGATACTAAATAAGCATTCGTTTTGCGCTATCATTGCAAATAAGCGAGATATAAGCGTTTGAAAATTTGAAAAATCGCAAATTTAAAATTGCTCAAAATCGATCCCCATTAATTCTGGTGGTAGGTATAATTATTGTTGATACTAAATAAGCATTCGTTTTGCGCTATCATTGCAAATAAGCGAGATATAAGCGTTTGAAAATTTGAAAAATCGCAAATTTAAAATTGCTCAAAATCGATCCCCATTAATTCTGGTGGTAGGTATAATTATTGTTGATACTAAATAAGCATTCGTTTTGCGCTATCATTGCAAATAAGCGAGATATAAGCGTTTGAAAATTTGAAAAATCGCAAATTTAAAATTGCTCAAAATCGATCCCCATTAATTCTGGTGGTAGGTATAATTATTGTTGATACTAAATAAGCATTCGTTTTGCGCTATCATTGCAAATAAGCGAGATATAAGCGTTTGAAAATTTGAAAAATCGCAAATTTAAAATTGCTCAAAATCGATCCCCATTAATTCTGGTGGTAGGTATAATTATTGTTGATACTAAATAAGCATTCGTTTTGCGCTATCATTGCAAATAAGCGAGATATAAGCGTTTGAAAATTTGAAAAATCGCAAATTTAAAATTGCTCAAAATCGATCCCCATTAATTCTGGTGGTAGGTATAATTATTGTTGATACTAAATAAGCATTCGTTTTGCGCTATCATTGCAAATAAGCGAGATATAAGCGTTTGAAAATTTGAAAAATCGCAAATTTAAAATTGCTCAAAATCGATCCCCATTAATTCTGGTGGTAGGTATAATTATTGTTGATACTAAATAAGCATTCGTTTTGCGCTATCATTGCAAATAAGCGAGATATAAGCGTTTGAAAATTTGAAAAATCGCAAATTTAAAATTGCTCAAAATCGATCCCCATCAATTCTGGTGGTAGGTATAATTATTGTTGATACTAAATAAGCATTCGTTTTGCGCTATCATTGCAAATAAGCGAGATATAAGCGTTTGAAAATTTGAGAAATCGCAAATTTAAAATTGCTCAAAATCGATCCCCATCAATTCTGGTGGTAGGTATAATTATTGTTGATACTAAATAAGCATTCTTTTTGCGCTATCATTGCAAATAAGCGAGATATAAGCGTTTGAAAATTTGAAAAATCGCAAATTTAAAATTGCTCAAAATCGATCCCCATTAATTCTGGTGGTAGGTATAATTATTGTTGATACTAAATAAGCATTCGTTTTGCGCTATCATTGCAAATAAGCGAGATATAAGCGTTTGAAAATTTGAAAAATCGCAAATTAAAAATTGCTCAAAATCGATCCCCATTAATTCTGGTGGTAGGTATAATTATTGTTGATACTAAATAAGCATTCGTTTTGCGCTATCATTGCAAATAAGCGAGATATAAGCGTTTGAAAATTTGAAAAATCGCAAATTTAAAATTGCTCAAAATCGATCCCCATTAATTCTGGTGGTAGGTATAATTATTGTTGATACTAAATAAGCATTCGTTTTGCGCTATCATTGCAAATAAGCGAGATATAAGCGTTTGAAAATTTGAAAAATCGCAAATTTAAAATTGCTCAAAATCGATCCCCATTAATTCTGGTGGTAGGTATAATTATTGTTGATACTAAATAAGCATTCGTTTTGCGCTATCATTGCAAATAAGCAAGATATAAGCGTTTGAAAATTTGAAAAATCGCAAATTTAAAATTGCTCAAAATCGATCCCCATTAATTCTGGTGGTAGGTATAATTATTGTTGATACTAAATAAGCATTCGTTTTGCGCTATCATTGCAAATAAGCGAGATATAAGCGTTTGAAAATTTGAAAAATCGCAAATTTAAAATTGCTCAAAATCGATCCCCATTAATTCTGGTGGTAGGTATAATTATTGTTGATACTAAATAAGCATTCGTTTTGCGCTATCATTGCAAATAAGCGAGATATAAGCGTTTGAAAATTTGAAAAATCGCAAATTTAAAATTGCTCAAAATCGATCCCCATTAATTCTGGTGGTAGGTATAATTATTGTTGATACTAAATAAGCATTCGTTTTGCGCTATCATTGCAAATAAGCGAGATATAAGCGTTTGAAAATTTGAAAAATCGCAAATTTAAAATTGCTCAAAATCGATCCCCATTAATTCTCGTGGTAGGTATAATTATTGTTGATACTAAATAAGCATTCGTTTTGCGCTATCATTGCAAATAAGCGAGATATAAGCGTTTGAAAATTTGAAAAATCGCAAATTTAAAATTGCTCAAAATCGATCCCCATTAATTCTGGTGGTAGGTATAATTATTGTTGATACTAAATAAGCATTCGTTTTGCGCTATCATTGCAAATAAGCGAGATATAAGCGTTTGAAAATTTGAAAAATCGCAAATTTAAAATTGCTCAAAATCGATCCCCATTAATTCTGGTGGTAGGTATAATTATTGTTGATACTAAATAAGCATTCGTTTTGCGCTATCATTGCAAATAAGCGAGATATAAGCGTTTGAAAATTTGAAAAATCGCAAATTTAAAATTGCTCAAAATCGATCCCCATTAATTCTGGTGGTAGGTATAATTATTGTTGATACTAAATAAGCATTCGTTTTGGGCTATCATTGCAAATAAGCGAGATATAAGCGTTTGAAAATTTGAAAAATCGCAAATTTAAAATTGCTCAAAATCGATCCCCATTAATTCTGGTGGTAGGTATAATTATTGTTGATACTAAATTAGCATTCGTTTTGCGCTATCATTGCAAATAAGCGAGATATAAGCGTTTGAAAATTTGAAAAATCGCAAATTTAAAATTGCTCAAAATCGATCCCCATTAATTCTGGTGGTAGGTATAATTATTGTTGATACTAAATAAGCATTCGTTTTGCGCTATCATTGCAAATAAGCGAGATATAAGCGTTTGAAAATTTGAAAAATCGCAAATTTAAAATTGCTCAAAATCGATCCCCATTAATTCTGGTGGTAGGTATAATTATTGTTGATACTAAATAAGCATTCGTTTTGCGCTATCATTGCAAATAAGCGAGATATAAGCGTTTGAAAATTTGAAAAATCGCAAATTTAAAATTGCTCAAAATCGATCCCCATTAATTCTGGTGGTAGGTATAATTATTGTTGATACTAAATAAGCATTCGTTTTGCGCTATCATTGCAAATAAGCGAGATATAAGCGTTTGAAAATTTGAAAAATCGCAAATTTAAAATTGCTCAAAATCGATCCCCATTAATTCTGTTGGTAGGTATAATTATTGTTGATACTAAATAAGCATTCGTTTTGCGCTATCATTGCAAATAAGCGAGATATAAGCGTTTGAAAATTTGAAAAATCGCAAATTTAAAATTGCTCAAAATCGATCCCCATTAATTCTGGTGGTAGGTATAATTATTGTTGATACTAAATAAGCATTCGTTTTGCGCTATCATTGCAAATAAGCCAGATATAAGCGTTTGAAAATTTGAAAAATCGCAAATTTAAAATTGCTCAAAATCGATCCCCATTAATTCTGGTGGTAGGTATAATTATTGTTGATACTAAATTAGCATTCGTTTTGCGCTATCATTGCAAATAAGCGAGATATAAGCGTTTGAAAATTTGAAAAATCGCAAATTTAAAATTGCTCAAAATCGATCCCCATTAATTCTGGTGGTAGGTATAATTATTGTTGATACTAAATAAGCATTCGTTTTGCGCTATCATTGCAAATAAGCGAGATATAAGCGTTTGAAAATTTGAAAAATCGCAAATTTAAAATTGCTCAAAATCGATCCCCATTAATTCTGGTGGTAGGTATAATTATTGTTGATACTAAATAAGCATTCGTTTTGCGCTATCATTGCAAATAAGCGAGATATAAGCGTTTGAAAATTTGAAAAATCGCAAATTTAAAATTGCTCAAAATCGATCCCCATTAATTCTGGTGGTAGGTATAATTATTGTTGATACTAAATAAGCATTCGTTTTGCGCTATCATTGCAAATAAGCGAGATATAAGCGTTTGAAAATTTGAAAAATCGCAAATTTAAAATTGCTCAAAATCGATCCCCATTAATTCTGTTGGTAGGTATAATTATTGTTGATACTAAATAAGCATTCGTTTTGCGCTATCATTGCAAATAAGCGAGATATAAGCGTTTGAAAATTTGAAAAATCGCAAATTTAAAATTGCTCAAAATCGATCCCCATTAATTCTGGTGGTAGGTATAATTATTGTTGATACTAAATAAGCATTCGTTTTGCGCTATCATTGCAAATAAGCCAGATATAAGCGTTTGAAAATTTGAAAAATCGCAAATTTAAAATTGCTCAAAATCGATCCCCATTAATTCTGGTGGTAGGTATAATTATTGTTGATACTAAATAAGCATTCGTTTTGCGCTATCATTGCAAATAAGCGAGATATAAGCGTTTGAAAATTTGAAAAATCGCAAATTTAAAATTGCTCAAAATCGATCCCCATTAATTCTGGTGGTAGGTATAATTATTGTTGATACTAAATAAGCATTCGTTTTGCGCTATCATTGCAAATAAGCGAGATATAAGCGTTTGAAAATTTGAAAAATCGCAAATTTAAAATTGCTCAAAATCGATCCCCATTAATTCTGGTGGTAGGTATAATTATTGTTGATACTAAATAAGCATTCGTTTTGCGCTATCATTGCAAATAAGCGAGATATAAGCGTTTGAAAATTTGAAAAATCGCAAATTTAAAATTGCTCAAAATCGATCCCCATTAATTCTGGTGGTAGGTATAATTATTGTTGATACTAAATAAGCATTCGTTTTGCGCTATCATTGCAAATAAGCGAGATATAAGCGTTTGAAAATTTGAAAAATCGCAAATTTAAAATTGCTCAAAATCGATCCCCATTAATTCTGGTGGTAGGTATAATTATTGTTGATACTAAATAAGCATTCGTTTTGCGCTATCATTGCAAATAAGCGAGATATAAGCGTTTGAAAATTTGAAAAATCGCAAATTTAAAATTGCTCAAAATCGATCCCCATTAATTCTGGTGGTAGGTATAATTATTGTTGATACTAAATAAGCATTCGTTTTGCGCTATCATTGCAAATAAGCGAGATATAAGCGTTTGAAAATTTGAAAAATCGCAAATTTAAAATTGCTCAAAATCGTTCCACATTAATCCTGGTGGTAGGTATAATTATTGTTGATACTAAATAAGCATTCGTTTTGCGCTATCATTGCAAATAAGCGAGATATAAGCGTTTGAAAATTTGAAAAATCGCAAATTTAAAATTGCTCAAAATCGATCCCCATTAATTCTGGTGGTAGGTATAATTATTGTTGATACTAAATAAGCATTCGTTTTGCGCTATCATTGCAAATAAGCGAGATATAAGCGTTTGAAAATTTGAAAAATCGCAAATTTAAAATTGCTCAAAATCGATCCCCATTAATTCTGGTGGTAGGTATAATTATTGTTGATACTAAATAAGCATTCGTTTTGCGCTATCATTGCAAATAAGCGAGATATAAGCGTTTGAAAATTTGAAAAATCGCAAATTTAAAATTGCTCAAAATCGATCCCCATTAATTCTGGTGGTACGTATAATTATTGTTGATACTAAATAAGCATTCGTTTTGCGCCATCATTGCAAATAAGCGAGATATAAGCGTTTGAAAATTTGAAAAATCGCAAATTTAAAATTGCTCAAAATCGATCCCCATTAATTCTGGTGGTAGGTATAATTATTGTTGATACTAAATAAGCATTCGTTTTGCGCTATCATTGCAAATAAGCGAGATATAAGCGTTTGAAAATTTGAAAAATCGCAAATTTAAAATTGCTCAAAATCGATCCCCATTAATTCTGGTGGTAGGTATAATTATTGTTGATACTAAATAAGCATTCGTTTTGCGCTATCATTGCAAAGAAGCGAGATATAAGCGTTTGAAAATTTGAAAAATCGCAAATTTAAAATTGCTCAAAATCGATCCCCATTAATTCTGGTGGTAGGTATAATTATTGTTGATACTAAATAAGCATTCGTTTTGCGCTATCATTGCAAATAAGCGAGATATAAGCGTTTGAAAATTTGAAAAATCGCAAATTTAAAATTGCTCAAAATCGATCCCCATTAATTCTGGTGGTAGGTATAATTATTGTTGATACTAAATAAGCATTCGTTTTGCGCTATCATTGCAAATAAGCGAGATATAAGCGTTTGAAAATTTGAAAAATCGCAAATTTAAAATTGCTCAAAATCGATCCCCATTAATTCTGGTGGTAGGTATAATTATTGTTGATACTAAATAAGCATTCGTTTTGCGCTATCATTGCAAATAAGCGAGATATAAGCGTTTGAAAATTTGAAAAATCGCAAATTTAAAATTGCTCAAAATCGATCCCCATTAATTCTGGTGGTAGGTATAATTATTGTTGATACTAAATAAGCATTCGTTTTGCGCTATCATTGCAAATAAGCGAGATATAAGCGTTTGAAAATTTGAAAAATCGCAAATTTAAAATTGCTCAAAATCGATCCCCATTAATTCTGGTGGTAGGTATAATTATTGTTGATACTAAATAAGCATTCGTTTTGCGCTATCATTGCAAATAAGCGAGATATAAGCGTTTGAAAATTTGAAAAATCGCAAATTTAAAATTGCTCAAAATCGATCCCCATTAATTTTGGTGGTAGGTATAATTATTGTTGATACTAAATAAGCATTCGTTTTGCGCTATCATTGCAAATAAGCGAGATATAAGCGTTTGAAAATTTGAAAAATCGCAAATTTAAAATTGCTCAAAATCGATCCCCATTAATTCTGGTGGTAGGTATAATTATTGTTGATACTAAATAAGCATTCGTTTTGCGCTATCATTGCAAATAAGCGAGATATAAGCGTTTGAAAATTTGAAAAATCGCAAATTTAAAATTGCTCAAAATCGATCCCTATTAATTCTGGTGGTAGGTATAATTATTGTTGATACTAAATAAGCATTCGTTTTGCGCTATCATTGCAAATAAGCGAGATATAAGCGTTTGAAAATTTGAAAAATCGCAAATTTAAAATTGCTCAAAATCGATCCCCATTAATTCTGGTGGTAGGTATAATTATTGTTGATACTAAATAAGCATTCGTTTTGCGCTATCATTGCAAATAAGCGAGATATAAGCGTTTGAAAATTTGAAAAATCGCAAATTTAAAATTGCTCAAAATCGATCCCCATTAATTCTGGTGGTAGGTATAATTATTGTTGATACTAAATAAGCATTCGTTTTGCGCTATCATTGCAAATAAGCGAGATATAAGCGTTTGAAAATTTGAAAAATCGCAAATTTAAAATTGCTCAAAATCGATCCCCATTAATTCTGGTGGTAGGTATAATTATTGTTGATACTAAATAAGCATTCGTTTTGCGCTATCATTGCAAATAAGCGAGATATAAGCGTTTGAAAATTTGAAAAATCGCAAATTTAAAATTGCTCAAAATCGATCCCCATTAATTCTGGTGGTAGGTATAATTATTGTTGATACTAAATAAGCATTCGTTTTGCGCTATCATTGCAAATAAGCGAGATATAAGCGTTTGAAAATTTGAAAAATCGCAAATTTAAAATTGCTCAAAATCGATCCCCATTAATTCTGGTGGTAGGTATAATTATTGTTGATACTAAATAAGCATTCGTTTTGCGCTATCATTGCAAATAAGCGAGATATAAGCGTTTGAAAATTTGAAAAATCGCAAATTTAAAATTGCTCAAAATCGATCCCCATTAATTCTGGTGGTAGGTATAATTATTGTTGATACTAAATAAGCATTCGTTTTGCGCTATCATTGCAAATAAGCGAGATATAAGCGTTTGAAAATTTGAAAAATCGCAAATTTAAAATTGCTCAAAATCGATCCCCATTAATTCTGGTGGTAGGTATAATTATTGTTGATACTAAATAAGCATTCGTTTTGCGCTATCATTGCAAATAAGCGAGATATAAGCGTTTGAAAATTTGAAAAATCGCAAATTTAAAATTGCTCAAAATCGATCCCCATTAATTCTGGTGGTAGGTATAATTATTGTTGATACTAAATAAGCATTCGTTTTGCGCTATCATTGCAAATAAGCGAGATATAAGCGTTTGAAAATTTGAAAAATCGCAAATTTAAAATTGCTCAAAATCGATCCCCATCAATTCTGGTGGTAGGTATAATTATTGTTGATACTAAATAAGCATTCGTTTTGCGCTATCATTGCAAATAAGCGAGATATAAGCGTTTGAAAATTTGAAAAATCGCAAATTTAAAATTGCTCAAAATCGATCCCCATTAATTCTGGTGGTAGGTATAATTATTGTTGATACTAAATAAGCATTCGTTTTGCGCTATCATTGCAAATAAGCGAGATATAAGCGTTTGAAAATTTGAAAAATCGCAAATTTAAAATTGCTCAAAATCGATCCCCATTAATTCTGGTGGTAGGTATAATTATTGTTGATACTAAATAAGCATTCGTTTTGCGCTATCATTGCAAATAAGCGAGATATAAGCGTTTGAAAATTTGAAAAATCGCAAATTTAAAATTGCTCAAAATCGATCCCCATTAATTCTGGTGGTAGGTATAATTATTGTTGATACTAAATAAGCATTCGTTTTGCGCTATCATTGCAAATAAGCGAGATATAAGCGTTTGAAAATTTGAAAAATCGCAAATTTAAAATTGCTCAAAATCGATCCCCATTAATTCTGGTGGTAGGTATAATTATTGTTGATACTAAATAAGCATTCGTTTTGCGCTATCATTGCAAATAAGCGAGATATAAGCGTTTGAAAATTTGAAAAATCGCAAATTTAAAACTGCTCAAAATCGATCCCCATTAATTCTGGTGGTAGGTATAATTATTGTTGATACTAAATAAGCATTCGTTTTGCGCTATCATTGCAAATAAGCGAGATATAAGCGTTTGAAAATTTGAAAAATCGCAAATTTAAAACTGCTCAAAATCGATCCCCATTAATTCTGGTGGTAGGTATAATTATTGTTGATACTAAATAAGCATTCGTTTTGCGCTATCATTGCAAATAAGCGAGATATAAGCGTTTGAAAATTTGAAAAATCGCAAATTTAAAACTGCTCAAAATCGATCCCCATTAATTCTGGTGGTAGGTATAATTATTGTTGATACTAAATAAGCATTCGTTTTGCGCTATCATTGCAAATAAGCGAGATATAAGCGTTTGAAAATTTGAAAAATCGCAAATTTAAAATTGCTCAAAATCGATCCCCATTAATTCTGGTGGTAGGTATAATTATTGTTGATACTAAATAAGCATTCGTTTTGCACTATCATTGCAAATAAGCGAGATATAAGCGTTTGAAAATTTGAAAAATCGCAAATTTAAAATTGCTCAAAATCGATCCCCATTAATTCTGGTAGTAGGTATAATTATTGTTGATACTAAATAAGCATTCGTTTTGCGCTATCATTGCAAATAAGCGAGATATAAGCGTTTGAAAATTTGAAAAATCGCAAATTTAAAATTGCTCAAAATCGATCCCCATTAATTCTGGTGGTAGGTATAATTATTGTTGATACTAAATAAGCATTCGTTTTGCGCTATCATTGCAAATAAGCGAGATATAAGCGTTTGAAAATTTGAAAAATCGCAAATTTAAAATTGCTCAAAATCGATCCCCATTAATTCTGGTGGTAGGTATAATTATTGTTGATACTAAATAAGCATTCGTTTTGCGCTATCATTGCAAATAAGCGAGATATAAGCGTTTGAAAATTTGAAAAATCGCAAATTTAAAATTGCTCAAAATCGATCCCCATTAATTCTGGTGGTAGGTATAATTATTGTTGATACTAAATAAGCATTCGTTTTGCGCTATCATTGCAAATAAGCGAGATATAAGCGTTTGAAAATTTGAAAAATCGCAAATTTAAAATTGCTCAAAATCGATCCCCATTAATTCTGGTGGTAGGTATAATTATTGTTGATACTAAATAAGCATTCGTTTTGCGCTATCATTGCAAATAAGCGAGATATAAGCGTTTGAAAATTTGAAAAATCGCAAATTTAAAATTGCTCAAAATCGATCCCCATTAATTCTGGTGGTAGGTATAATTATTGTTGATACTAAATAAGCATTCGTTTTGCGCTATCATTGCAAATAAGCGAGATATAAGCGTTTGAAAATTTGAAAAATCGCAAATTTAAAATTGCTCAAAATCGATCCCCATTAATTCTGGTGGTAGGTATAATTATTGTTGATACTAAATAAGCATTCGTTTTGCGCTATCATTGCAAATAAGCGAGATATAAGCGTTTGAAAATTTGAAAAATCGCAAATTTAAAATTGCTCAAAATCGATCCCCATTAATTCTGGTGGTAGGTATAATTATTGTTGATACTAAATAAGCATTCGTTTTGCGCTATCATTGCAAATAAGCGAGATATAAGCGTTTGAAAATTTGAAAAATCGCAAATTTAAAATTGCTCAAAATCGATCCCCATTAATTCTGGTGGTAGGTATAATTATTGTTGATACTAAATAAGCATTCGTTTTGCGCTATCATTGCAAATAAGCGAGATATAAGCGTTTGAAAATTTGAAAAATCGCAAATTTAAAATTGCTCAAAATCGATCCCCATTAATTCTGGTGGTAGGTATAATTATTGTTGATACTAAATAAGCATTCGTTTTGCGCTATCATTGCAAATAAGCGAGATATAAGCGTTTGAAAATTTGAAAAATCGCAAATTTAAAATTGCTCAAAATCGATCCCCATTAATTCTGGTGGTAGGTATAATTATTGTTGATACTAAATAAGCATTCGTTTTGCGCTATCATTGCAAATAAGCGAGATATAAGCGTTTGAAAATTTGAAAAATCGCAAATTTAAAATTGCTCAAAATCGATCCCCATTAATTCTGGTGGTAGGTATAATTATTGTTGATACTAAATTAGCATTCGTTTTGCGCTATCATTGCAAATAAGCGAGATATAAGCGTTTGAAAATTTGAAAAATCGCAAATTTAAAATTGCTCAAAATCGATCCCCATTAATTCTGGTGGTAGGTATAATTATTGTTGATACTAAATAAGCATTCGTTTTGCGCTATCATTGCAAATAAGCGAGATATAAGCGTTTGAAAATTTGAAAAATCGCAAATTTAAAATTGCTCAAAATCGATCCCCATTAATTCTGGTGGTAGGTATAATTATTGTTGATACTAAATAAGCATTCGTTTTGCGCTATCATTGCAAATAAGCGAGATATAAGCGTTTGAAAATTTGAAAAATCGCAAATTTAAAACTGCTCAAAATCGATCCCCATTAATTCTGGTGGTAGGTATAATTATTGTTGATACTAAATAAGCATTCGTTTTGCGCTATCATTGCAAATAAGCGAGATATAAGCGTTTGAAAATTTGAAAAATCGCAAATTTAAAACTGCTCAAAATCGATCCCCATTAATTCTGGTGGTAGGTATAATTATTGTTGATACTAAATAAGCATTCGTTTTGCGCTATCATTGCAAATAAGCGAGATATAAGCGTTTGAAAATTTGAAAAATCGCAAATTTAAAACTGCTCAAAATCGATCCCCATTAATTCTGGTGGTAGGTATAATTATTGTTGATACTAAATAAGCATTCGTTTTGCGCTATCATTGCAAATAAGCGAGATATAAGCGTTTGAAAATTTGAAAAATCGCAAATTTAAAATTGCTCAAAATCGATCCCCATTAATTCTGGTGGTAGGTATAATTATTGTTGATACTAAATAAGCATTCGTTTTGCGCTATCATTGCAAATAAGCGAGATATAAGCGTTTGAAAATTTGAAAAATCGCAAATTTAAAATTGCTCAAAATCGATCCCCATTAATTCTGGTGGTAGGTATAATTATTGTTGATACTAAATAAGCATTCGTTTTGCGCTATCATTGCAAATAAGCGAGATATAAGCGTTTGAAAATTTGAAAAATCGCAAATTTAAAACTGCTCAAAATCGATCCCCATTAATTCTGGTGGTAGGTATAATTATTGTTGATACTAAATAAGCATTCGTTTTGCGCTATCATTGCAAATAAGCGAGATATAAGCGTTTGAAAATTTGAAAAATCGCAAATTTAAAACTGCTCAAAATCGATCCCCATTAATTCTGGTGGTAGGTATAATTATTGTTGATACTAAATAAGCATTCGTTTTGCGCTATCATTGCAAATAAGCGAGATATAAGCGTTTGAAAATTTGAAAAATCGCAAATTTAAAACTGCTCAAAATCGATCCCCATTAATTCTGGTGGTAGGTATAATTATTGTTGATACTAAATAAGCATTCGTTTTGCGCTATCATTGCAAATAAGCGAGATATAAGCGTTTGAAAATTTGAAAAATCGCAAATTTAAAACTGCTCAAAATCGATCCCCATTAATTCTGGTGGTAGGTATAATTATTGTTGATACTAAATAAGCATTCGTTTTGCGCTATCATTGCAAATAAGCGAGATATAAGCGTTTGAAAATTTGAAAAATCGCAAATTTAAAACGGCTCAAAATCGATCCCCATTAATTCTGGTGGTAGGTATAATTATTGTTGATACTAAATAAGCATTCGTTTTGCGCTATCATTGCAAATAAGCGAGATATAAGCGTTTGAAAATTTGAAAAATCGCAAATTTAAAACTGCTCAAAATCGATCCCCATTAATTCTGGTGGTAGGTATAATTATTGTTGATACTAAATAAGCATTCGTTTTGCGCTATCATTGCAAATAAGCGAGATATAAGCGTTTGAAAATTTGAAAAATCGCAAATTTAAAATTGCTCAAAATCGATCCCCATTAATTCTGGTGGTAGGTATAATTATTGTTGATACTAAATAAGCATTCGTTTTGCGCTATCATTGCAAATAAGCGAGATATAAGCGTTTGAAAATTTGAAAAATCGCAAATTTAAAATTGCTCAAAATCGATCCCCATTAATTCTGGTGGTAGGTATAATTATTGTTGATACTAAATAAGCATTCGTTTTGCGCTATCATTGCAAATAAGCGAGATATAAGCGTTTGAAAATTTGAAAAATCGCAAATTTAAAATTGTTCAAAATCGATCCCCATTAATTCTGGTGGTAGGTATAATTATTGTTGATACTAAATAAGCATTCGTTTTGCGCTATCATTGCAAATAAGCGAGATATAAGCGTTTGAAAATTTGAAAAATCGCAAATTTAAAATTGCTCAAAATCGATCCCCATTAATTCTGGTGGTAGGTATAATTATTGTTGATACTAAATAAGCATTCGTTTTGCGCTATCATTGCAAATAAGCGAGATATAAGCGTTTGAAAATTTGAAAAATCGCAAATTTAAAATTGCTCAAAATCGATCCCCATTAATTCTGGTGGTAGGTATAATTATTGTTGATACTAAATAAGCATTCGTTTTGCGCTATCATTGCAAATAAGCGAGATATAAGCGTTTGAAAATTTGAAAAATCGCAAATTTAAAATTGCTCAAAATCGATCCCCATTAATTCTGGTGGTAGGTATAATTATTGTTGATACTAAATAAGCATTCGTTTTGCGCTATCATTGCAAATAAGCGAGATATAAGCGTTTGAAAATTTGAAAAATCGCAAATTTAAAATTGCTCAAAATCGATCCCCATTAATTCTGGTGGTAGGTATAATTATTGTTGATACTAAATAAGCATTCGTTTTGCGCTATCATTGCAAATAAGCGAGATATAAGCGTTTGAAAATTTGAAAAATCGCAAATTTAAAATTGCTCAAAATCGATCCCCATTAATTCTGGTGGTAGGTATAATTATTGTTGATACTAAATAAGCATTCGTTTTGCGCTATCATTGCAAATAAGCGAGATATAAGCGTTTGAAAATTTGAAAAATCGCAAATTTAAAATTGCTCAAAATCGATCCCCATTAATTCTGGTGGTAGGTATAATTATTGTTGATACTAAATAAGCATTCGTTTTGCGCTATCATTGCAAATAAGCGAGATATAAGCGTTTGAAAATTTGAAAAATCGCAAATTTAAAATTGCTCAAAATCGATCCCCATTAATTCTGGTGGTAGGTATAATTATTGTTGATACTAAATAAGCATTCGTTTTGCGCTATCATTGCAAATAAGCGAGATATAAGCGTTTGAAAATTTGAAAAATCGCAAATTTAAAATTGCTCAAAATCGATCCCCATTAATTCTGGTGGTAGGTATAATTATTGTTGATACTAAATAAGCATTCGTTTTGCGCTATCATTGCAAATAAGCGAGATATAAGCGTTTGAAAATTTGAAAAATCGCAAATTTAAAATTGCTCAAAATCGATCCCCATTAATTCTGGTGGTAGGTATAATTATTGTTGATACTAAATAAGCATTCGTTTTGCGCTATCATTGCAAATAAGCGAGATATAAGCGTTTGAAAATTTGAAAAATCGCAAATTTAAAATTGCTCAAAATCGATCCCCATTAATTCTGGTGGTAGGTATAATTATTGTTGATACTAAATAAGCATTCGTTTTGCGCTATCATTGCAAATAAGCGAGATATAAGCGTTTGAAAATTTGAAAAATCGCAAATTTAAAATTGCTCAAAATCGATCCCCATTAATTCTGGTGGTAGGTATAATTATTGTTGATACTAAATAAGCATTCGTTTTGCGCTATCATTGCAAATAAGCGAGATATAAGCGTTTGAAAATTTGAAAAATCGCAAATTTAAAATTGCTCAAAATCGATCCCCATTAATTCTGGTGGTAGGTATAATTATTGTTGATACTAAATAAGCATTCGTTTTGCGCTATCATTGCAAATAAGCGAGATATAAGCGTTTGAAAATTTGAAAAATCGCAAATTTAAAATTGCTCAAAATCGATCCCCATTAATTCTGGTGGTAGGTATAATGATTGTTGATACTAAATAAGCATTCGTTTTGCGCTATCATTGCAAATAAGCGAGATATAAGCGTTTGAAAATTTGAAAAATCGCAAATTTAAAATTGCTCAAAATCGATCCCCATTAATTCTGGTGGTAGGTATAATTATTGTTGATACTAAATAAGCATTCGTTTTGCGCTATCATTGCAAATAAGCGAGATATAAGCGTTTGAAAATTTGAAAAATCGCAAATTTAAAATTGCTCAAAATCGATCCCCATTAATTCTGGTGGTAGGTATAATTATTGTTGATACTAAATAAGCATTCGTTTTGCGCTATCATTGCAAATAAGCGAGATATAAGCGTTTGAAAATTTGAAAAATCGCAAATTTAAAATTGCTCAAAATCGATCCCCATTAATTCTGGTGGTAGGTATAATTATTGTTGATACTAAATAAGCATTCGTTTTGCGCTATCATTGCAAATAAGCGAGATATAAGCGTTTGAAAATTTGAAAAATCGCAAATTTAAAATTGCTCAAAATCGATCCCCATTAATTCTGGTGGTAGGTATAATTATTGTTGATACTAAATAAGCATTCGTTTTGCGCTATCATTGCAAATAAGCGAGATATAAGCGTTTGAAAATTTTAAAAATCGCAAATTTAAAATTGCTCAAAATCGATCCCCATTAATTCTGGTGGTAGGTATAATTATTGTTGATACTAAATAAGCATTCGTTTTGCGCTATCATTGCAAATAAGCGAGATATAAGCGTTTGAAAATTTGAAAAATCGCAAATTTAAAATTGCTCAAAATCGATCCCCATTAATTCTGGTGGTAGGTATAATTATTGTTGATACTAAATAAGCATTCGTTTTGCGCTATCATTGCAAATAAGCGAGATATAAGCGTTTGAAAATTTGAAAAATCGCAAATTTAAAATTGCTCAAAATCGATCCCCATTAATTCTGGTGGTAGGTATAATTATTGTTGATACTAAATAAGCATTCGTTTTGCGCTATCATTGCAAATAAGCGAGATATAAGCGTTTGAAAATTTGAAAAATCGCAAATTTAAAATTGCTCAAAATCGATCCCCATTAATTCTGGTGGTAGGTATAATTATTGTTGATACTAAATAAGCATTCGTTTTGCGCTATCATTGCAAATAAGCGAGATATAAGCGTTTGAAAATTTGAAAAATCGCAAATTTAAAATTGCTCAAAATCGATCCCCATTAATTCTGGTGGTAGGTATAATTATTGTTGATACTAAATAAGCATTCGTTTTGCGCTATCATTGCAAATAAGCGAGATATAAGCGTTTGAAAATTTGAAAAATCGCAAATTTAAAATTGCTCAAAATCGATCCTCATTAATTCTGGTGGTAGGTATAATTATTGTTGATACTAAATAAGCATTCGTTTTGCGCTATCATTGCAAATAAGCGAGATATAAGCGTTTGAAAATTTGAAAAATCGCAAATTTAAAATTGCTCAAAATCGATCCCCATTAATTCTGGTGGTAGGTATAATTATTGTTGATACTAAATAAGCATTCGTTTTGCGCTATCATTGCAAATAAGCGAGATATAAGCGTTTGAAAATTTGAAAAATCGCAAATTTAAAATTGCTCAAAATCGATCCCCATTAATTCTGGTGGTAGGTATAATTATTGTTGATACTAAATAAGCATTCGTTTTGCGCTATCATTGCAAATAAGCGAGATATAAGCGTTTGAAAATTTGAAAAATCGCAAATTTAAAATTGCTCAAAATCGATCCCCATTAATTCTGGTGGTAGGTATAATTATTGTTGATACTAAATAAGCATTCGTTTTGCGCTATCATTGCAAATAAGCGAGATATAAGCGTTTGAAAATTTGAAAAATCGCAAATTTAAAATTGCTCAAAATCGATCCCAATTAATTCTGGTGGTAGGTATAATTATTGTTGATACTAAATAAGCATTCGTTTTGCGCTATCATTGCAAATAAGCGAGATATAAGCGTTTGAAAATTTGAAAAATCGCAAATTTAAAATTGCTCAAAATCGATCCCTATTAATTCTGGTGGTAGGTATAATTATTGTTGATACTAAATAAGCATTCGTTTTGCGCTATCATTGCAAATAAGCGAGATATAAGCGTTTGAAAATTTGAAAAATCGCAAATTTAAAATTGCTCAAAATCGATCCCCATTAATTCTGGTGGTAGGTATAATTATTGTTGATACTAAATAAGCATTCGTTTTGCGCTATCATTGCAAATAAGCGAGATATAAGCGTTTGAAAATTTGAAAAATCGCAAATTTAAAATTGCTCAAAATCGATCCCCATTAATTCTGGTGGTAGGTATAATTATTGTTGATACTAAATAAGCATTCGTTTTGCGCTATCATTGCAAATAAGCGAGATATAAGCGTTTGAAAATTTGAAAAATCGCAAATTTAAAATTGCTCAAAATCGATCCCCATTAATTCTGGTGGTAGGTATAATTATTGTTGATACTAAATAAGCATTCGTTTTGCGCTATCATTGCAAATAAGCGAGATATAAGCGTTTGAAAATTTGAAAAATCGCAAATTTAAAATTGCTCAAAATCGATCCCCATTAATTCTGGTGGTAGGTATAATTATTGTTGATACTAAATAAGCATTCGTTTTGCGCTATCATTGCAAATAAGCGAGATATAAGCGTTTGAAAATTTGAAAAATCGCAAATTTAAAATTGCTCAAAATCGATCCCCATTAATTCTGGTGGTAGGTATAATTATTGTTGATACTAAATAAGCATTCGTTTTGCGCTATCATTGCAAATAAGCGAGATATAAGCGTTTGAAAATTCGAAAAATCGCAAATTTAAAATTGCTCAAAATCGATCCCCATTAATTCTGGTGGTAGGTATAATTATTGTTGATACTAAATAAGCATTCGTTTTGCGCTATCATTGCAAATAAGCGAGATATAAGCGTTTGAAAATTCGAAAAATCGCAAATTTAAAATTGCTCAAAATCGATCCCCATTAATTCTGGTGGTAGGTATAATTATTGTTGATACTAAATAAGCATTCGTTTTGCGCTATCATTGCAAATAAGCGAGATATAAGCGTTTGAAAATTTGAAAAATCGCAAATTTAAAATTGCTCAAAATCGATCCCCATTAATTCTGGTGGTAGGTATAATTATTGTTGATACTAAATAAGCATTCGTTTTGCGCTATCATTGCAAATAAGCGAGATATAAGCGTTTGAAAATTTGAAAAATCGCAAATTTAAAATTGCTCAAAATCGATCCCCATTAATTCTGGTGGTAGGTATAATTATTGTTGATACTAAATAAGCATTCGTTTTTGCGCTATCATTGCAAATAAGCGAGATATAAGCGTTTGAAAATTTGAAAAATCGCAAATTTAAAATTGCTCAAAATCGATCCCCATTAATTCTGGTGGTAGGTATAATTATTGTTGATACTAAATAAGCATTCGTTTTGCGCTATCATTGCAAATAAGCGAGATATAAGCGTTTGAAAATTTGAAAAATCGCAAATTTAAAATTGCTCAAAATCGATCCCCATTAATTCTGGTGGTAGGTATAATTATTGTTGATACTAAATAAGCATTCGTTTTGCGCTATCATTGCAAATAAGCGAGATATAAGCGTTTGAAAATTTGAAAAATCGCAAATTTAAAATTGCTCAAAATCGATCCCCATTAATTCTGGTGGTAGGTATAATTATTGTTGATACTAAATAAGCATTCGTTTTGCGCTATCATTGCAAATAAGCGAGATATAAGCGTTTGAAAATTTGAAAAATCGCAAATTTAAAATTGCTCAAAATCGATCCCCATTAATTCTGGTGGTAGGTATAATTATTGTTGATACTAAATAAGCATTCGTTTTGCGCTATCATTGCAAATAAGCGAGATATAAGCGTTTGAAAATTTGAAAAATCGCAAATTTAAAATTGCTCAAAATCGATCCCCATTAATTCTGGTGGTAGGTATAATTATTGTTGATACTAAATAAGCATTCGTTTTGCGCTATCATTGCAAATAAGCGAGATATAAGCGTTTGAAAATTTGAAAAATCGCAAATTTAAAATTGCTCAAAATCGATCCCCATTAATTCTGGTGGTAGGTATAATTATTGTTGATACTAAATAAGCATTCGTTTTGCGCTATCATTGCAAATAAGCGAGATTTAAGCGTTTGAAAATTTGAAAAATCGCAAATTTAAAATTGCTCAAAATCGATCCCCATTAATTCTGGTGGTAGGTATAATTATTGTTGATACTAAATAAGCATTCGTTTTGCGCTATCATTGCAAATAAGCGAGATATAAGCGTTTGAAAATTTGAAAAATCGCAAATTTAAAATTGCTCAAAATCGATCCCCATTAATTCTGGTGGTAGGTATAATTATTGTTGATACTAAATAAGCATTCGTTTTGCGCTATCATTGCAAATAAGCGAGATATAAGCGTTTGAAAATTTGAAAAATCGCAAATTTAAAATAGCTCAAAATCGATCCCCATTAATTCTGGTGGTAGGTATAATTATTGTTGATACTAAATAAGCATTCGTTTTGCGCTATCATTGCAAATAAGCGAGATATAAGCGTTTGAAAATTTGAAAAATCGCAAATTTAAAATTGCTCAAAATCGATCCCCATTAATTCTGGTGGTAGGTATAATTATTGTTGATACTAAATAAGCATTCGTTTTGCGCTATCATTGCAAATAAGCGAGATATAAGCGTTTGAAAATTTGAAAAATCGCAAATTTAAAATTGCTCAAAATCGATCCCCATTAATTCTGGTGGTAGGTATAATGATTGTTGATACTAATTAAGCATTCGTTTTGCGCTATCCATTGCAAATAAGCGAGATATAAGCGTTTGAAAATTTGAAAAATCGCAAATTTAAAATTGCTCAAAATCGATCCCATTAATTCTGGTGGTAGGTATAATTATTGTTGATACTAAATAAGCATTCGTTTTGCGCTATCATTGCAAATAAGCGAGATATAAGCGTTTGAAAATTTGAAAAATCGCAAATTTAAAATTGCTCAAAATCGATCCCCATTAATTCTGGTGGTAGGTATAATTATTGTTGATACTAAATAAGCATTCGTTTTGCGCTATCATTGCAAATAAGCGAGATATAAGCGTTTGAAAATTTGAAAAATCGCAAATTTAAAATTGCTCAAAATCGATCCCCATTAATTCTGGTGGTAGGTATAATGATTGTTGATACTAAATAAGCATTCGTTTTGCGCTATCATTGCAAATAAGCGAGATATAAGCGTTTGAAAATTTGAAAAATCGCAAATTTAAAATTGCTCAAAATCGATCCCCATTAATTCTGGTGGTAGGTATAATTATTGTTGATACTAAATAAGCATTCGTTTTGCGCTATCATTGCAAATAAGCGAGATATAAGCGTTTGAAAATTTGAAAAATCGCAAATTTAAAATTGCTCAAAATCGATCCCCATTAATTCTGGTGGTAGGTATAATTATTGTTGATACTAAATAAGCATTCGTTTTGCGCTATCATTGCAAATAAGCGAGATATAAGCGTTTGAAAATTTGAAAAATCGCAAATTTAAAATTGCTCAAAATCGATCCCCATTAATTCTGGTGGTAGGTATAATTATTGTTGATACTAAATAAGCATTCGTTTTGCGCTATCATTGCAAATAAGCGAGATATAAGCGTTTGAAAATTTGAAAAATCGCAAATTTAAAATTGCTCAAAATCGATCCCCATTAATTCTGGTGGTAGGTATAATTATTGTTGATACTAAATAAGCATTCGTTTTGCGCTATCATTGCAAATAAGCGAGATATAAGCGTTTGAAAATTTGAAAAATCGCAAATTTAAAATTGCTCAAAATCGATCCCCATTAATTCTGGTGGTAGGTATAATTATTGTTGATACTAAATAAGCATTCGTTTTGCGCTATCATTGCAAATAAGCGAGATATAAGCGTTTGAAAATTTGAAAAATCGCAAATTTAAAATTGCTCAAAATCGATCCCCATTAATTCTGGTGGTAGGTATAATTATTGTTGATACTAAATAAGCATTCGTTTTGCGCTATCATTGCAAATAAGCGAGATATAAGCGTTTGAAAATTTGAAAAATCGCAAATTTAAAATTGCTCAAAATCGATCCCCATTAATTCTGGTGGTAGGTATAATTATTGTTGATACTAAATAAGCATTCGTTTTGCGCTATCATTGCAAATAAGCGAGATATAAGCGTTTGAAAATTTGAAAAATCGCAAATTTAAAATTGCTCAAAATCGATCCCCATTAATTCTGGTGGTAGGTATAATTATTGTTGATACTAAATAAGCATTCGTTTTGCGCTATCATTGCAAATAAGCGAGATATAAGCGTTTGAAAATTTGAAAAATCGCAAATTTAAAATTGCTCAAAATCGATCCCCATTAATTCTGGTGGTAGGTATAATTATTGTTGATACTAAATAAGCATTCGTTTTGCGCTATCATTGCAAATAAGCGAGATATAAGCGTTTGAAAATTTGAAAAATCGCAAATTTAAAATTGCTCAAAATCGATCCCCATTAATTCTGGTGGTAGGTATAATTATTGTTGATACTAAATAAGCATTCGTTTTGCGCTATCATTGCAATTAAGCGAGATATAAGCGTTTGAAAATTTGAAAAATCGCAAATTTAAAATTGCTCAAAATCGATCCCCATTAATTCTGGTGGTAGGTATAATTATTGTTGATACTAAATAAGCATTCGTTTTGCGCTATCATTGCAAATAAGCGAGATATAAGCGTTTGAAAATTTGAAAAATCGCAAATTTAAAATTGCTCAAAATCGATCCCCATTAATTCTGGTGGTAGGTATAATTATTGTTGATACTAAATAAGCATTCGTTTTGCGCTATCATTGCAAATAAGCGAGATATAAGCGTTTGAAAATTCGAAAAATCGCAAATTTAAAATTGCTCAAAATCGATCCCCATTAATTCTGGTGGTAGGTATAATTATTGTTGATACTAAATAAGCATTCGTTTTGCGCTATCATTGCAAATAAGCGAGATATAAGCGTTTGAAAATTCGAAAAATCGCAAATTTAAAATTGCTCAAAATCGATCCCCATTAATTCTGGTGGTAGGTATAATTATTGTTGATACTAAATAAGCATTCGTTTTGCGCTATCATTGCAAATAAGCGAGATATAAGCGTTTGAAAATTTGAAAAATCGCAAATTTAAAATTGCTCAAAATCGATCCCCATTAATTCTGGTGGTAGGTATAATTATTGTTGATACTAAATAAGCATTCGTTTTGCGCTATCATTGCAAATAAGCGAGATATAAGCGTTTGAAAATTTGAAAAATCGCAAATTTAAAATTGCTCAAAATCGATCCCCATTAATTCTGGTGGTAGGTATAATTATTGTTGATACTAAATAAGCATTCGTTTTGCGCTATCATTGCAAATAAGCGAGATATAAGCGTTTGAAAATTTGAAAAATCGCAAATTTAAAATTGCTCAAAATCGATCCC